>MU404101.1:4561-282870 GCA_022695795.1 Biscogniauxia marginata | reverse complement strand
TATCAGAACATGCTGAGAATGCGGACATCAAGGTACGAAAGACCGCTGGATGGCTAGTGGTGGCTGCTTACCAAGCTCTTCTGTGCAGACAGTCGAGGGCCCTCTCGACGACGAAGCAACTCTCCGAAATGCAATTAAGGGCCAGGACGTCATCATCTCTGTCTTTGGTCCATCGAACCCGCGCGCATCTACTGATGTTTTTGTTCCCGCCTACAAACTGATACTCGCGACCATGAGAATCGAGGGCGTCAAGCGCATCATTGCCCTGAGTACGTTTAGTGTTTACGACCCAAAAGACAAGCCCAACTTCCTACGCTGGTTCCTCGTCACGACGCTATGGGCTATGGCACACAGGGTATGGAAGACTGTGATTGATATCTCCAAGGTGTTCGATGAGGAAGGCGAAAACATCGATTGGACCTTGTTTCGCGTAGGATTCCTGGCAAATGGACCTCGCTTGAGGGTGGTTGATGGTTACATCGGCAACGGAACTTTGGGTATGTATTTAAGGCGCGCTGACATTGCCGAATGGGCCTTGACCCAGGCAGATAAAACGCCTCCCGAGTTTGTAGGCGAAAAGCCAGGTATATCGTCGGTAAAGGTTTAATGTAAGTATGCCAAACATCATGAAATGGTCTATATCCTAGCTAGCACTCTATCCTACTTCGGCGCTTGAACACAACAGATTGGCTGCGATCCGGGCCAATACTCTCTCCTGAAAATATGTTCTCTGGCCTGGCACTCTGTCCATCTGGAAATGAAATATCGTACTGAAAGAGGATGGTGGCAATAATCACTTTGATCTGCGCTGCCGCGAAGAACCGTCCGGGACATGCAAATTTTCCGTGCCCAAACGCGAGACTGTTTGGTCCAGTGCTCGCAAACTGATGTAGATTAGCGTCCATCTGCGACGAAAGTCTCTTCTTATAAAAGCGGAAGCCGTCGAATTGATTAGGATTGGGGTAGTTCTCGGGATCGTGGGCGATGGAATTGGTCGCCATGCATATGAAGGATCCAGATGGGATCTCAGTACCATCAGACAATTGTAGGCTCTTCATCACTCGGCGATTGAATGAGACTAAAGTTTTTCTCTCTCTAATTAGCTGCCCTTCTTCTAGTCTCGTCGAGAGTATTAGGCAAAGCACTCACGCAGCCCAGGATGGTTCACTCGTTGAGATTCCTTGAGAAAGCTGTCCAGAAGCTTGAGTTTGTTGATCGACGCCAGAGTCCAGCCGTGCGTTCCTACAATTTCATGTATCTCCCCACGAAGCGGCTCTACGTACTCGGGGTATGTACATAGGTCAAGGAGGGCATGCGTCACACTCATTGTGCTCGTATGGATGGCGGCGAGTGTGAGAAAAAGCATCTTCCGGACAAGTACTTCAGGGTTTCTATCAGCACCGCTTGCAGAATCTACCATCCATTGGAACATGTCGTTGGCCTCTCTCTCCCCATCAGGGAGGGCCAGCCGCTGCGCGAATATACTCCCGAAGCAGTCCTTGGCCGTCTTGACGTGCACGCGGAGACGATTCGTACTGTCTAGCCAGGGCGCCACAAAACTTCGAAGGAAAGGCGGATAAGTTCGCAATGCGGTTGATACTCGGAACACGTCCAATGTGTAGTTCACGGCAGTCGCGAGCCACTTCTTTTCCCGACTCCTAGGGAGACCCACGAAAATTCTAGATGTGACTCCTGCAATGACATGAAGCATCGTCTCGTGAGCTGTGACTTTAATGGGAGATGTGGATTCGTCCGGAATGGCTTGCGTCAGCCAGAATTTGGTCTCTTCCTTGATCGGTAATATGAGGCCATCTGGGGTGGTAGTGCTGTTAGCAGAATTATTGTCTTAAGACAAGGATCCTAGGAGGCAATACCTAAATTATGAGTTAAGTTAATCTTGCAGACTTCGCTTTGCAGATGGCTCGTCAGGATGATATCGATCATGGTGAAATTGCCTAGATGTCTCTTCCGATCCAGTAAGCCCCGTTCAAGCCTTGTGAAACTACCTTCTGGGCGAACTCACTTGGCACATGCCTTCTCTAAGGCTCAAGACCTCTTCTGGCAGCGATATGAGTTCGCGCAGGTATCTCGGGCTGAGAACGATTCACTGCATGTCTGCCGTCTGCACTAGGAACATAGTGTTTTTGTACTGCATATTTACCACAGAGTCAGTCCGGGGCACTTGGAATCAACTCTCAGGTGAAATAATTATTATATACTCTACGGTAGCTTTAAGCTATAATCTCAGCGCCATTTTTAATAAAGTCTCGCTTTGCAGCAGCTAAACTAAACTATAAGGGATTTTTCCTTGCTTTAAGGACCGATTTAAAGCTAATATATAAAGTAAAGAGGGGCTAAGCGGCAAAGAAAAGCAATAAAATTATAATACTCGAGATAATATATAATATAACTTAAGGTATTACACATTTAAACGCGTTATTAAATATAATAATTATATTTAAAGTGTTAATTATAATTTACGTTTATAAATCGATATATATTATAAACATATTTATAATACTATTAATAAAGTTAAATATAATTTTATATACTTAAATAAATTATTATAAATGTTAAATTAAAAAGTAAAACCTAAGTTTTTTATCGACATCTTTTTATTAAGCTTATAATTTACGTAATTAGCGTAAAAGTTATAAATTCTCACCTTATTATATATCGTAAAGCTATTAACTTTTAAACTTATTATAAGTAATTACGAGCTATGTTATATTTATAAAGACTTTTATTTTTAAATGTTATAAAACTTTAAAGTTATATTATAATAAACATAAATAGTTATCTTCTTAGCTTTATTACGAGCAAGTTTAATTAATAATATTAAAACAAGTTATAAAATAAGAATAACAGCAAATTAAAAAACGAGACATAATTAATACGTAATATAATTAAACTAATAACTTAGTACTAACTCCGTTAAATTTTAATAAAACATTTTAAGTATTATTAAAATGATATATGTCGAATAAATCTATCGATATATATATTTAAAAATTACTTATAATGTTTAAGCTTCGCATTTTTAAAATAACTAGCGCTATATTATAAACGTTATTTATTAAACCCGAAATATTTAACATATTAAGGCAAATTAACTCGATTAACGTGTTATTCTTTATTAAACTTATAAACTTATCGTTCTAAAAAAAGCGACAAAAAAAACTAATATAAATTGTTTATATCTTTTATCGGGCGAGTAAAATATATACATAGTAAAACTTAATAACCCGGTTTACTTCTTAATTAATATACTTACTAACTGTTACAAACCAACAGTGTTGGAGGGGTCTTCAACAGGGGTGTTAGGCACGGACCAAGAATAAAAAGAACGGATGGTTTAAGTTGGAGGTGCAATACAACGTCACGTGGTATGGATTCCTATGGATTCCGGAATCTGTTACGAACCAACAAGGGTAGAAGGAATGAAGGGAGTCATGTGATTTAAGGTCACATGACTCCGGAAAGAATTCTTTGTTAAACTCTTAAGAATTAAGGAGAATACCAAGATTCTTTGTTAAACTCTTAAGAATTAAAGAGAATGCCAAGATTCTTTGTTAGACTTTTAAGAATTAAGAAAAATATTAATATTACTCCCTCGAAAAATAAATATAAATAGAAATAAATTTCCTTTATATTTAGTTATTTTTTTTTAGTTTTTTAGTTATTAATTTAAAATTATAATTACTTTTTAATATTATAATAAAAATACCTTAAAATTTAATTAAAAACGTAAATATATAATAAAACTTAATTTATAAAACTTATAAAATATATATATTTATTTATTATTAAAAAAGCGATTTAATATTTTAATATTTACTTATAAAATTAATTAATATTTTTATTTATTAATATAACATTTTATATTTTAATTATATAATAATAAAAATTAAAAAATTAAATTTATATCGTTTTAAAAATATATTAATTATATATATAAATTAAGAAATGCGTTATAAAAAAGCGGGTTTTAATTTACGTTAATAAATAAAAAGAGGGGAATAAAAAAGGCGGGGCCCCCTTAAAAAAACGAAAAAAGCAAAAATAAAACTTTTAAAAAAACTCGTTTCGAAATACGTAAATTAATACTTAATTAATTTATTTTTTTATAATTTAAATACTTTCGAGAAAAGGAGTATTATTTACGAAAATATTAAAAAAATTTATAATATTTAATTTATATATAAAGAGTAAAAAAGAGAGTTTTTCCTCGAAATACAAAAAAAGGGTTTTCGAAACTCTTTAAAACGTTTATTAAATATATAAGTTTTCGTAACTCGTATATAATTACCCCTTATTAATAAACAAGATTTTTAGTTTTATAAATTTAAAAAAAAAGGTATTTACTTAGTTTATTAAAAAGAATTTTTTTTATTAAAGTTTAATAAATTATATTCTTAAATTATAAATTTTTATTTTTAATTCGTATATAAATTTATTACTATAAAATATAAAATTAAATCTCGTAAAATATTTTTTTTAAATTTTTTAAAGAATTCCTTTTTCGTTTAAAAAGTAAAAATTTTAACTTAAAAGTTTATTTTAACTTTTTTTAATATTTATATAATTATATTATATTTTTATCGATATATATAAATCCTTTTTATATAAATATTTTTAAATAATAATTTTATTTTTAATAAAACTAATATTAAAATAACGGGCGTTACAAATTTGCTTTTTTATAAATTATTTATTAAATACGTAATAATAAAATATATTATTTTTATATTATTTATAATAAACGTAAAAATGTTAAAATTTAAAAGTTTTAATTTTTTTAGGAATTTTTTTAATAAAAAAGTATATTTTAAATATATAAAAAAACGGATTTTACGTTAAATTTAATTTAATTTAATTTAAAAAAGTTTTAAAAGTCGATTTTTAAAAATTAATTTTATTAAGTTTTAATAAAAGTTTTATAAAAAGTCGTTTTTATTATTAATATAATTATATATAAATAAAAATAAAAAAAAAGGAAATATTTATATATTTAATTAAATATATTATTAAAGCTAAAAAGTATATTAATATTTTTAGTTTTTATGTTAAGTATTATAAAGTTTATTAATAAACTTAGCGAATTATCACGAGAAAAAAGGCTTAAATCTCCGCGACGGTTTTTTTATTTATTTATTTATTTAAAAAGTTAAATTAAACTTATTTATATTAAAAATATATATAATTTATTAATAATAAAACGTATTATTAAATAATATAATTATTAAAATGATAATTATTACTTAAATAAAATATATAATAATATATAATAATGTTTTAATATTAATTAAGTATTTATTATAAGATTTATTTTTTATACTTTTTTTAACATTATAATAAATATTTTTAATATTACGTTATTTTTTAAAAATAAGTAATTTTATTTCGTAATAAAATTATTTTATATATTAATAATAAATTAATTTTTATAAATTAATTATAAATATTTATTATATTTATAAAAAAAACTTTTTTAATATTTTTTAACTTTATTTATAATAAAATAAAATAATAATAATATTTCGTTAATTATTATAAATGTTTTAACTTTTTAAAACATTTAATTTATATTAAAATTAAAAAAGTATATATATTTATTATATAAAAGTAATATAATAATAACTTTTTTAAATTAAAAAAATGAATTTAATTATATAAAACTTAGTTTATATATTTAAAATAATTATTATATACTTTTTTTAAAAAATATTAAAATATTTAAAGTTAAAAAATTATAATTTATTATAACGGGAAAATGTGCGGGGTAAAAAGCGTTCTCTTTAAAAATAAACGTTTTTTTATAAAAAAGCATTTTTTATTAAAGTTATTTATATATAATAATTAACACTTATTATTAACTTATTATTTAAATTATTACCAACTTAATATTTAAAACTATTATTAACTTATTATTTTTATTATATAAATTACAATATTTATAATATAAAATATAACTAGCTAATAACGTAATAATATTTTGTAATATGTAATTTCTCGTAATTCGTAATTTTGTAATTTATAAGTCTCTCGTTCGAATTATATATGTTTCAAAAAAAAATTTAAACGCCCCCCCCCCCCCCCCCCCCCCCGAAAAACGGGGGGAGGAAGAAACGCTTCTTTTTTAAGAACGATTATTTTTTTATTTAATAATTATAATAAATAACGACAGTTCTTAAACTAAAAAACGGGTTTTTCTTATTACGTCACCTTGTAACGGTATATAATAATATGACGAACCTCCCTATGTATTCCTAGTCAACTGACTTCACAGGTGAGTACGTACTAGGTTTTCTTGATTTAAAGGTAACAGTAAAATAAAATTAGTTCAAGTAATTAACAATATTTTATTCGTCAAAGAGATTTCAAGGTACTCTCACTATAGTATCAAAGAGTGACTATAGTTTTAGATTGATAGCTAAAGAACTAGAATGAATAACTAGAAACAGAGGAAATTCCTTCCTTCTTATACCCGTTTTCCCCTTATACAGGATTTCCATTTTGGTATGTTGGATACCTTTGGATCACTCTATCCAAAGTGATCCATTTCCCTTTTTGTATGTTGAATAACTTTGGATCACCCTATCCAAAGTGATCCATCCCATACTGTCAAATGGATACACTTAGATCACCTTATCCATAGTGATCCATGTCACGTGATGTTGCATAGAAATCCTTCATCCTGTCAATATCCCTATGGTCCGTGTCCCAACACCCCTGTAGGAAACCCCTCCAACAGGCTGGATTCGTAACAAATAAATGATTAAATATATAAAAGATAATAATATTAATAAACGTTTAAAGTTTTATATTTAATTTTTAATATAAAGATTAATACGGAGTTATAAGGATTTAAAAGACCTTATAAATTTTAACTTTAAATAACTTAATTAAATAAAAGAGATAAAGGTTTATATATAAAACTTATAAGCTTACGACTTATAAAGCTTCTTTTTTTCTTTATATAATTTTATTACTATTTATACACTTTATATATTTACATATTAAAAATTAAAATATTTTATAAATTTTATATTATATTTATTTATTATTTAACATTTTAATTTTACTTTTTAATAATAATAAATTATTATAATATTATAAAATTAAATATTTTTAATTAATATAATAAATAATAATAATATACCACATAAGCGAGTAAATAAAACAAGCTCGTAAACGAAATTTTATAGTTATTACACTTTTAATTATTAAAAATTATTTACGTTACATTGAAATTAATTAATAATTACTATTATTCGAACCGTTTTATTTAGCTTTACATTTTAAAAACCGAACACCTTTTTTATATTAAATATTTAGTTTTTTAAAACGTAATTTATATTATTTAATTTATTACATTTTTTAAATTAAGGCTTTTTAAAATTAAAACAAAAAATAAATAACAAATAAAATTAATTATAATTCCTCGAAATTTAAATTATTAAATTCCTTTTTATTTATTATATAAATACGCGTATTATAATTAAATTAATTATATATATTATATTATTTCCGTTTAATTATTACTTTTTTTCGAGGTCCCTCTTTTTTATTATTAATTATAATATTATTATTTTTAATTTATAAAGTTACTCCTTTTTTTATATTAAATAATTTTCTTATTTATAATTATTTATTTTTAATTTTATGTCGCTTATTAAAAATATAATTTATTTCTTAAAAACGAGTAGTTTTATCTTGTAATAAAAACACTTTATATATTAATATTAAAATAATTTTTATAAGTTAATTATAAATATTTATAATGTTTATAAAAGAACTTTTTTAATGTTTTTTAATTTTATTTATAATATAAATAAATTATAAAAATACCTCGCGAGTTATTATAAATATTTTAGTTTTTAAAATACTTAATTTATATTAAGATTAAAAAATATATATATACGTTATTTATATAAATATAAATAATATAATAATAACTTTTTTTAAATTAAAAAAAAACTAATTTAATTATATAAAATTTAATTTATATATTCGAAATAATTATTATAATAATAAAAACTTTTATAAAATTAATTAAAAAGTTTTTTTATAATATAAATATAATAACGGTTTATTAAACTTTATAAATAATTATTATATATTTATTTTAAAATATTAAAACATATAAAATTAAGAAGTTAAAACTTATATAACAAATAATTAAATATATAAAGTATAACGATATTTTTTTAGTAATAATTTTCGAAGTTAATAAAATAATAATTCTCGTAATTATCTAGAATTAAGAGGCGTATAGTTTTTTTTGGGTTTTTTTATATATATTTATAAAAATGCTTTATAAAGTTTATATTAAACTTATTTATAATTTAGTTAACATGTCTTATAAGCGAGTAAGCCATTTAATTTCTTATATAAAATCGACTTTTTTGAAAATTTATAACTTTACACGTAAAAATCGTAAATATTTTAAACCTTTTTTTTAGTTATAAATTATAAATTTTAACTAAAAGTAAAATCAAAAAAAATTAAAATAAAATATATAAAGAAATACGTAAAAAGGTTTATACGTTTTATTATAATTTTAGTTTTTACGCGTTTTCTTTTCGTGTTTTTCATTTTAATTAAACTATATAATTATATAACTAGAAAAAAAAGATCGAGATTTTTACGATTTTTACGTGTAAAGTTATGAATTTTTAAAAAAGTCGATTTTATATAAGAAACCATTTCGTTCGCGAGCTTATTTCGTTTACTCGCTTATGTAATACGTTATACGATTTAATAATAATAATTATTAATTAATTTTAATGCCGCGTAAATATTTTTAATGGTTAAAATTATAAAAATTAATTTATTTGCTTATATAGCTTAGTTATTTGTTTATTTTAGTTTTAAAAAGTTTTAAATTAAAAAATATAATTAATTAATTAATATAAATTACTTATTAAAAATTTAAAAATTTAAAATAAAAAAGTATTTAATTTTTAAAATATAAAGTTAAATATAATAATTTAAATAATAATAATTATTATTTATTAATTTTAATATTATAATTATAAATAAATTTTAATAATTAAAAAAATTAACTTAGTTATTTATTTATATAACTTATTTTTTATAAGTAACGTTATTATTTATTTATTTATAACGAACCTCTTTATATGTTTTTAGTTAATTAACTTCATAGGTAAATACGTATTAGGTTTTCTTGATTTAAAGGTAATAATAAATCGAGGTTGGTTTAAGAGATTTGTAATGCCTTATTTATTAAAAAGATTTTAAGGTACTCTTATTATAATATTAAAAAGTAACTATAATCTTAAATTAATAACTAAAAAACTAAAATAAATAACTAAATATATAGGAAATTCTAGATTATTTATATAACTATTTCTTAAGAGTAATGCCTATTATTCTCTTTAACTTTTCTATATAAATCTATCGTGATTTAGTCGTACTTAGATCATAATAGATCTTATCCTTGGTCTGCTTAGGTGATTACTCGAAGTTACTCCGTCACTGGTTCACTGATCTTGCTCAAAAGACCCCTTTGGTCTAAGTGAGTCGTAACATTATTTTATAATTACTTTATAATTATTTTAATTAATATAAATTAAATAAAACTCTTTTAATAAAATACCTTATTATAAATATTATACTTAATTAAGTTAAACTGTATATATATAACTAAGCGTAAGTAAAATACAGTGAAAATAAGTGCTTCGTTAATTAAATTGCATTAATTCTAATCAAGGTCCCAAGATTCCCCTCGGCTGGAGCAATTTCCCTAAGAGGTGGCCGAAAGTTGAGCAAAGCGCTCAAGATACGTGACCAAGTATTGCGTCTCCTGGAAATCTAGGTACTCCCTCATTGAGTCTAACTGGTCATCTACGGCTCTGAATACCCAGACGACAGTCTGCAGATAGAGCAGGGTTCCTGGCCCCTGGCCTCGACCCAACCCCTCCATCATCGCCAAGTCCCCATCAGCAGCGATGCTCGTCAACGTCAACGAGAAGTTGTCAAAGGTACCGAAGAATTCGCCGTACCCGCCGATCCGCTCGGCTACAGTGCTGTTACCAGAAACGCCAGTGCGGGCAGGGGACCCGTTCAGCCAGTAGGTAGATTCTGGGGACGTGAAGAGGTCGATCAGAGCGTCGTACTCCCCAGCGTTAAGTAAAGAAACGTATCTTTCTACCAGTGCTCGATTGACGTCTTCGTTTTGTGCACTTGATAGGATAGAACGGAAAAGGCTAAGACCGAGTAGAAATCTGGGTAGCCACATGATAGTTATAGAGACGCGCATGCAAGGGAGAGTTGAATCGCAACGAGGGGCTTTAGCATAAACAGGTGAATTTCAAAGCTTACGAGTGCAACCTTGAGTCAGCTTCAGGGCGTGACAACTACTCTTCTATAGTTCTATACTAGGACCTTTATTTTGTGCCTTGTTTGCATGTGTAGCCTTTGGCGCTTAACTGAGGAGCTTAGCCTTACCTCAATCCGCTGAACGCGGTGATACCTTTGAATAGACGAATCGGAGTCGAAGAGAGAAAAGCAACCTTTCCCCGTTAGCCCATATCTGCGGAAGAGCGTATTTGGCAGCTTAGCCGTCTCGGAGTCAAATTACCGTAACAGGATGGCCGGTGACCGAGCTGTTCACCTTAGCTCAGGATTGCATTGCCGAGCCTGTTAATCTTGCGGACTGTATAATTGAAGCAGATGTCAGAAACACCCAGAGCTACCCCCACCATTCTTAATACCGAATCTCTAAATTCGCTAGCTGCTTTTACTCTTGGCAATGGGAGACTTCATTGAAAAAAAAATATTGGTCATAGGTGCGACAGGAAACCAAGGCACTGGTGTAGTCCACCACTGCACTTCTGCCCGCCATATCGTGTATGCATTCGTCCGTGATCTACACTCGAAAGGAGCAACGAGGCTGAAGCACCACTATTCTGTACCTCTTCTTCAAGGCGATGTGGATGACGCCGATTCGCTCAAGACAGCTATGGATGGAATAGACACCGTATTCTTCATTATTACTCAGGCAGGTGCCGATATAGAGGATCGCCGCACGAGGAATGTCGTTGCCGCTGCTCAGGCTTCCAGGTCCGTGTCAACCATCATCTTCTCCAGCGCTTTATGGACCGGGGAGCATGAGACGTTTCCAGACTGGGGTGCCCATCACCCGATGTATCAGTATTGGGTAGGCAAGCACAGAAGCGAGAATATAGTGCGCGATGCTGGCTTGAAGCACTGGATTATTGTGCGGCCAGCTATGTTCCTTCAGGATTTTATACCTCCTATCTCGAATCGGCTATTCCCGGACCTTACGAGCAATGGAACTTTAAGGGTAGGGCTCAAGAAGGGCAGCAAAATCAATGTCGTTGGTGCAGCAGATGTAGGGCTTGTTGCTGCTGCCGCCATTTCGAGGCCAGAGCAATATTCTGGAAAAGCCATTGAGCTCTCCCTGCCGTCTTTAACGATACAAGAGCTTGCAGACAAAATGTTCGTGGCGAGCGGGATACCAGTGGAAGTAAAATATGTAGACGTCAACGACCTGGCAGCTGAGTTGGGAGAAAGGCTTGTGGCGTCCCAGAGATTGTTCAGCTTCATCGGATGCCATCCATTCTCTGAAAAATCCAGCCAGGACTTCAGTCTGACCAGTCCCGAGGCGTTCTTCCGCAGAGAATACGTTCACTCGGGACACGATGACCTATGATCTGAACCCTGAACCAGTGATTTGGATTGCATCTATTCCCAATCAATTGCGCGTTGTAAATATTTAGCCAAGAACCAAAAAAACGTATACAAAAGGATCAAAGTGTAACCATACACGTTGTCTCATCGCTCACTTATGGTCTCTCATCTGAAGTTGATAATACCATCAAACCAGGCGAATTAAGTTGGCGTCTGTTTAAGAAAGGCGTTCATTTTACGGTTATCCCTTTCAAAAGTCAAGGCTTGTCAAGACTCTTGGCTTGCATCGCTGACACTTCGCTTATAACTGGCGGCTGCCGTGGCTATAAGGAGCTTAGCGGTTAGTTTCCCTATACTTACAATGGGCTTAGACGATAACCCACCTGTAAGTATAGGGTATTTAGCGGACTCAGTCTTAAGTTGCCAGCTGTCAGAAAAGTTTCAGTAGAGCAGCCAAGAGGCTTGGCAAGCCTTAACTTTTGAAAGGGATAGCCGTATTTAGTTCATAAACTGAAAAGTGATATATCATAATAATGTGTCGCGGACTATATAAAGGCTAATTGCCAGAAGAGCAATTAGCGTTCACTTTTGCCATATAACGTAAAAATGAAAGAGATTATATTAAATATATTTCACTTATTTTAAGGAAAATCGTATTTATCATGAGTAAATATAACTACTACTCAGTTTTGTGTCAGACAACGAATATAATGAGCCTAGGTGATTATGAAGTTACATGTATTATGCAAAAGATTACGTACCTAAGCACTACAGTTACCTTGCTTCCCTCTAGGGTACAGGCACGTGTCGCTTTGTAACACCCGATACATAACTCCTTACATCAAGTGAAAAAAGGGCATGCAGTGGCACGGACTGAGGGCCTACAGCAGATGTATTATTAATATCCAAGGAACTCCCAGCTATGCTTTTCAATTTTACCTACCTTCAATTCTTCAATTTTCATTTCAACCGCCATGTCATCATTCTGCAACATGATTCTCAGCAAACTGCTAATGCCCACAAGCACAGGACTATACTTTGCTACACATGCGACTCTCCTACTGCTTGTATCATGGCTAGCAAAGCTCCTGCTCCAGGGAGCACTTGCACGGGCGAGATTCTTGAAAATGAGAGCTCGCGGAATTGTGAGTTTGGCTAGGATTCGACAGAGTTATGAGCGGATTCTGATACAAGTAGCCAATCATGGAACCGTATTCACCCCTTTTTGGTCACCTTCCATTGATGCGCGACCTCAGACGAGACTTACCAACTGACGCCCATTCAACATACATCAACGTCAAGATCGCCCGCGACTGGAAATTGTACTTCCCGTCGGCACCAGAATGCCCTCCTGTGATTTATATAGACCTGTGGCCTATTATGCCACAGCCTTTCATCCTAATTATCTCTCCTCAACTATGCTCACAACTTACCCAAGAGACTCCGCAGCCGAGGCATGCTATGTTCAAATGGGCCCAGATCCCTCTCACAGATGGCTTGGACTTATTGTCAATGGACCAAACCGATCATAAATTGTGGCGATCCAGGCTTAACCCGGGGTTTTCGTCTCGTAACTTAGCCGTCCATGTTCCTGCACTAATAGAGGAAGTTAGCATATTCACCACAGCGCTGAAAAGCAAGGCCGGCGAGGGGAGAAATTGGGGTGAAATGTTTACCCTCTATGACAAGGCAATTGCTTTGACTTTCGACGTCATTATGAGAATTGCGACGTAAGTCGAAACGTGTCAAGACGAGACATTAGAGCATGTTTCTAATCTCTAATAAGGGGTCTTCGCATTCACGAACAGACGAGTGGTCCTGAGCCCATCCTTGTGGCGTTAAGAAGTCTTATCGCTTGCTGCAAGTTCAACAATATCAAAAATAGACTGGAGCGCCTGACCCCGACATTCAACCGCGTCGTCTCCCGTAATACCAAGATCATAAGAGACTTCCTTTATCCGCAAATAGTCGCTCGACTTAGTGCATCGACAACCTCCGATAGTCAGAAGACAGTCGTAGACCTGGCTATCAAGGAAGTCAAAGAGGAGAATCAACGCCCAAATACGGAGTTTATCGATAGTGTTATTGCTAACTTGAAAATATTCCTCTTTGCGGGCCATGACACGACAGCACAAACCCTGTAAGTCGATCTCTACTATTGAAGTTCTCCCTAGTACTACCCAAAGGGTGCTTTTTAAATCACTAATCATGGGGTAGCTCTTGGATTTACTATGAGATCAATCGGCACCCAAGTGTGCTCGCGAAGATCCGAGCAGAACACGATGAGATCCTAGGCAAGGACCCGAAACTTGCAATGGATGTCCTTCTCCACAACCATCACAAATCAAACGAGCTACGTTATACATCAGCGGCCATCAAAGAAACCCTAAGACTACACACCCCAGCTGGGACTTTACGACAAGCCAGTCCTGGCTTCCATCTAGTGTTAAACGGCGTCGAATATCCAACTTACGATGCCGTAATTCAAACAGTACCAAGTGCCATTCATGTACATCAAGATTACTGGCCGCAAGCGATGGAATCCATACCGGAGCGATTTTTAGTATCAAAGGATCATGTCCTCTATCCTGTTAAAAATGCCTGGCGGCCATTCGAACTTAGCAGCACGCGATGTATTGGCGAAGAGCTCGCTATGATGGAGATGAAATTGGCATTGGTGTTCACGCTCCGCGAGTTGGACTTCGACTTTAACTATGTGCTTTGGGACAAACTACAGGGTCGTGAAGCCAGTGCAGCACAGGATTTAGTAAACGGCCAACGTGCATATCGTTCTGGACAAGGTATAGGTCATGTTAAGGACTATCTACCCACCAGAGTACGCTTGAGATCGTTTTAAGCCGAATCAGATGTCCGTGTAAAGTTCGCAAGCATGTATTAATTGACATCCTACTTCGTATGTAAATATGGAATGGTGTACAGCTATTGTGACTAGGTAAGCGATCTACTATCAAAAATCGCTACTACCGGGGAAAAGATTGCTACTTGCACCTCAGCCATGAAAACCCAGGCGCTGTTCATGTGATCTACCAGAATAACTTGATACTTTACATAAATTTATGACTGTTAATATTGTTAAGCTGAGACGACTGTGAGGGAATAGGGTAGTTCGTATAGTCTCCAAGCCCAAAAGACACCTTCACGCGAGAAGAAATATGGACCAGTCATGATTCCCTCGTCGCTGCTATGACGAATGATGAAGACATTAGAGTAGTTCCAGGAGGTAAGCAGACTCTCAACATCCTCCTCAATATTATTATCGTCAACAACGAGAAGAACTGAAGTCAGGAATGGGCACTGAAGACATCGTCGCTACCGGAGTACTCCTGTCAAGCTTCCTATAGACGATTTGCCGAGACCTTACCAGTTAAGACAAAACACGTCAGACTTCAAGTCATTTCCTCCGCTCAACGGAAATATATACTAACATGGTCAACGACGACGCGAGAATACCTTCGGACTATGCTGGACAGCATAGGCTACACCTCCCAAGTCAACAACCTTGATCATATGCGGTGGGCTGAGTTCTTTGGTCTGATACGCTGGATTTTCCGAAGGTGTTTCGGGTGCTGTAATCCGTGGGAGAGAAAGGTGCCATCTGGCATATGAAGTGTTTTGATGAACGAGATGCAATTTGGCTTCATGATCTTCAAAAGTGATGATAATGAGAAAGAAAAAAGGGTGAAGCTAACCACTTATAAGATGTTCGTATTACACCTTAATAATATCATACTAATGAATCATTCGGTTTATTATTAAATAAAATTGCGTTTATGAAACCATTGCGCACCGGTTATGTACATAATAAAGTCCAATGAAATACTTGCCTAAGGTACCTTTAAAGAGAGTACACATCCTTCAACAAGCCATGATCCATTCTTGGGAAGCAAACAGCATGTTAAATGACATAGGAGAGGTTATACACACGGTTCACTTGTAAGTCATATGCTATAAGTGGGAAGCCCCATTCTATAGAAAATCGGGTCCATTGTAGGGAGAATCTGGCCAATCAGGACTTAAGCTCGCACTTTTCAGTACCTATTTCGTACACTCTGATAGTCAGTGTGCACAGAGCCTCATCCCCATATCATTCTTTGCTTCTCGCACCCTTCACACACTTGTCCGTGCGCATACCGCTTATTTTCAGTACCTATAGTTCTTAGCAGGAGGGAATCTCTGGGGTTTCTTGGGAGTTCTGGTCGTATGATGTCGGATTCTCGATCTCCTGTCAGTATGAGACATGATTTTCTATTGATAAAAATCTTGAATCCTGGTCATGCCTATATGTTTGTTTCCATACCACATAGCCTGTCAGGAACCGTGCAAGGAGTCAAGGCTACGACGTGATATGTACCTTCTAGGGAACAAAGAGACTATTCGTTAGGTAGCTGTAGTTCTAGTCCTCCGCGCAACAACTACATTGTCGCCTAAGCCCATACTACGCATCCAGTGACATAACCCTTGAATAGATGACACCTGCCTCAATAGATTACGGAGAGCGAGGATTACGAACGAAAATTAATTTAATTTAAGCGAAATTTTCATCACCTGGGGAATTCCTAGGTAAACTTAATATACACATGCAAAACTGCCAATATTCCCAGCAATGACCACTGACCAGGACATCCGCTATTGTAGAGAATTCCGCTTGTCTTTCCATGATCGGATCAGGCTCAGAGGATCATGAGCGTAACCTACTATCTAGGCCGTGCTAGGCGTTCGGAATACCCGGGGAAGCCTCGCTCTCACAGGACGTTATCCGCATAATAGAGTTTCAACGACGGATTGCGTGCATTGTAAGTAATTAGTACTTAGTGCATAAAATCCTAAAGAGTTGGCTTTTATGCCAAGTACATTGACAAACATGCATTGGCAAGGCAGATACTCGGCTGGCGAAATAGGACCACGACATTGGATCGATCATCAAAGTCAAGATGAGGGCCTAGAACGTCGTTCCAAATGATTTCGATTTTGGCAGATAACTTAATAGACTCAGTATTTAAGTGCGATGCATCTAGCCGTCAACTTGTGCCTGCTTCATTGTTGCAATCCTTGTTCAACTAGCAATAGTACTTCGCCAAAACTCCTCAGTAATTACATCTTGGACTAGTTGCCTCCGAGTGACTGAAACCGGGTTATAAGTTGAAACCACCAAAATATATGGTATATACCTAATTATTTGGGTTAAGCTCCTAATTGACGACGACTTGAGATATTTATAATTCCCTTCCGGCTCTGATGGCTGATAGAGACAGGTCATTGCCCCAATTAGGCATGGTGAAGTATTTTTGTATCTCAAAAGTCGCTCCAGAGGGCCCGGTAATTAGCAAAGCCGTTGACTGAAGATGGGCGACAGCTGATTCCCATGTTGATCTTCCAAGGGAGTGGTCAGGTACACAACAGACTAGTGGTAATGGGTGTATAGCGTCACTATTAAACTGAGAATAATCACTAGAGAGCTCTCCTCCTTATTTTCAAAATTTGTACGACTATTTCATGACCCAATATACTATAGATATTTACCTTTTAGTCCCTAAATGAATCTTGAGCATTCTGACGTGCGTTACTCCAGGCCAACTTCTGATCCTAGATGCCAGCAGTCTATGTAGTGTTTTCGACGACCTTATGGATTTATAGGATGAAAGAACTCTCGAAATCAGTGCAACTGAAGCACATCTTATTGTGCACGATACATAATTGAATACTGAACCATGGTAGTTTATGTCAAGGTGATATGGTTCATAATAATACTGAGAAATATGAGCCAGATATAGTCCTCCGTAACCGTCTTCCGCCATTGGTCGTAGTTTAAGTGAGGCAGTGGTCTGGAAGGCTTTTCATCTTCCAATGAACCCAGGCTGAGCGTACTAGGTAACAAGTAGAAATCAAAGTATAAACCACGTACAAGATACCTAGTTGCTTGATTAATTTTAGGGTCTTAATACATAAAGCTCTTCTTTTTACCCCTATCTTGAAAGAAATACTCCAAAATGAAGATATAGGCGGCAAATATTCTCTACGCAATCTAAGCTATCTCTCTCTCTCTCTCTCTCTCTCTCTTTTTTTTTTTTTAAAAAAAAATTGAGCGGGAGCGGGTTGGGTTGAGTTACTTTGTTTGCCACATCACAATGAAGGAAAGTAAAGGAGCGCACATGAAGCAACGATCTAACACTTTTGCTATATTCTGCCCCCAGCTTATCTGATCCCTTACATCTGTGTTAAGGTAGTTACGCAAGAACGATATTTCCATCGACTTGCCTACGCTTACATCATAGACACACACTCACCACGGTATCCAGACCTCGTGCTGTAATATCCAGTATTGGACTCAAGACGTGGTAAACGGTAGATAACATATCCTCATCAACTAGCAGACAATTAAACCCCCCATGCAAAAAAGAAATATTGTGGGAAGAGCTGTCCAACTTTTCTTCATTTTATGCACCGTGCATTATCCCAGTTCTTTCATGACGTTCGTTATTATACATCATTGTACAGAGGGACATGGCCCATAAACTAGGCCCGAATCGACGAGGCCCGGTCGTCTAGTCTCGAATACCCTAAGAGCAGGTCTGGTCTCAGATTATCTGATCATGACAAGTAAAATGTACCCCTTCACCGTTTACCCAAGCCCCACCTGTATATCCTGTCCTGGATCTCCTCCCAAGTCATTTGCTTTGCCGAGACACCGGGGGCCTGTGCTTCTTGCAACACAACAGTCGGGGAGCCGCTTCCATTTCCCTTGTTCTCGACTAAGCCGCCGACAACTTGTTTAGCTACACGCCGTAGTTCCCTAACTGTGAGGTTCTCAATTTTCCGGCACATCTCGTGGACTGGTACTTTTCGACCATGCACCTGAACTTGTCTGCCGAGGTCCTCCAGTTCCACCATCCGACTTTCTAGGTTCATCAACAGACTCGATCGTAGTTGATTCTTGGCACGGTTGACTTCCACATGACTAAGAGCCGCAAGTCCAGTATCTAGGGTAAGTGCACGTAGCTCTTGGCACATGACATCAAGCATTTGTTGAGTATAACCAGGCATACACAAGGCTGAGATGCCGAACAGGCCGGAATCGGTGTACGAGTGGTTAAAGGCAACGCAAGACTCCACCCAAGCGTGCTGATTCAACACGTTTGTGTATAATCGCGAATACATGCCCTTCCCCGGACCACCTGCCGAAAAGGAGCCGCCGCCACCGAGTAGTGTGTTCAAGGTTGCAAGCGCGTAGATATCGTCGGAGGCAATAGGTAATCCTTCGAAGGCGAGATGAATGTGAGTTAATGCAGGCACCATAGGGTTTAGAGATGGCGGTTGAGTGGGGAGAGCGACAAAACCACCCGTATAATGAGCAGGTGTGCTGATATCTTCCTCTGTTGGGATAATGGGCGTGCTGTGGACTGCGGCGTTGTTGGATGCGGAAGTGGAGAGATTCTTGAATAGGGGTATCTTAGATAATAGACCGGTCGACAGCTGAGATGCTGGTGGAGCTGATGAATATGAAGAAGAGGAAGAAGAGAAGGAATTCTCGCTTTGATCTGATGATAGGGATTCTAAAGAGGATTCCGATCCCGTTCGGGATAATAGTAGTGGTTCAGATCCCTGCATTTTACCGAAGAACTGTGTTGCCAACTGCACGGCCTCGGCGTGTGGAACTCCAGCAAAAGCGACAACAGTCCTTTCTGGGCGGTAGAATGCATCCCTGTATGCCCGAATAACTGAACTGTCAATCTGCGAGATTCGTTCCATGGGACATAGGAGCGGGTTGCCGAGAGTGTTGTCTTTGAATGCAGCCATGTGGACCAATTCGGGCAGGATAAGCTCGGGTTTCTTCCATATTTCATTAATCTCGTATTGCGCCGTCGCCAGCTCTTGCGCTACTTCTTGTTCTGTGATTTGAGGATTCTGTATGGTATCGGCGAGGAGCTCGACCGCGGTGGGAACAGCAGAGTTGAAGGTCGCAGCCTGGTACATGATAGATTCTCTGGACGAGACACACTGAATATTCCCTCCGAGAGACTCCACAATCTCTTGCATGGCCTCGGGATCCCTGTTGGTAGTCGACTGGAAGGCGAGGCGGTCGACGATGTGGCTCACTCCGCTCAAGTGCGTATTTTCGAACCGGGAGCCGGCCTCGATGTAGACACCAACACCAGAGAAAGACCCTGGCAAGGCCTCGGAAGCGACGCGAACACCATTTGGTAGTGTCGACACCTGGTCAAGCTCTGTAGGGTCCTGGAAGATGTTGGCACTTGTTCACGCAGCAGAGGTGTAGCAACATACCTTTGGCTTCGGCACTCGCACGGTAGCTAACGTCCGAAACTGAACGGGTCGGAATACCTTACCCCATGATCGCGCAGGAGATGCAAGACTCCTTGTTAGGTATTTGGGCGAACAAGCGCGAAACATACTCATATTTGGGCACGGGCACGTTTCGTCAAACTTGTAATTCGCAACGCGCGACAAAAGGCTTGATCAAAAAGCAAAGAAGATTTGCAATCGGAGTGACGCTTTTCTGATCTTGACCCACGATCCTAATCAAAATTCTTATCTCTTATCTCTTATCTCCGACAGCTCTTTTTTTATTGTGGCTCGTGCTTTTCTCCCTACTTCCTCAACCTTAGCCAATCAAAATGGCGAAAAAATGGTATGTGTTTAACATACCAGCTTAAAGAGTACCTATGTACCTTAGGTAGGTAGGTACATACATCATGTAGCATGCATCAATACCCACATGTGACATTCAAGAAATCTCAACTCAGTCATTTCAATGGTTTTATCAAAAGAGTTAAAGTCTTCCATGCCTTGGACTACTACGCGTCAATACTTACATGTAGGAAGTTTACGTATAGAGATGGTTATGTACATGCCTAAAAAGGTTGTCGGAGCAAGCACTAGGCAATGTATATTGAGTTCACTTAGGATTTGCCTTATACTTTCCATGATCTAAACTATTTGAAGCCTGTGCTATCAATCTAAATGAGCATCGACCTATCGTCTTAAACCTCATCCTTGGAATTCGGTTTTACTTGTTTAGACGTCACATCACAGTATTCAAGGAACGACATGACTGTGACGAACCTCCCTGTGTGTTCTTAGTCAGCTGACTTCACAGGTGAGTACGTACTGGGTTTTCTTGATTTGAAGGTAACAGTGGGTTGAGATTGGTTCAAGTATTTCACAATGGTTGTTCGTCAGAGAGGTTTCAAGGTACTCTCACTATAGTATCAAAGAGTGACTGTAGTCTTAGATTGATAGCTGAAGAATGAATGACTAGATACATAGGAAATTCCAATCTACTTATACTCGTTCTCCCCTCACATAAAAACTTTCGAATCATTGAATCACTGATTCTTCATTCATGATTTAATGATCCATCAAATCATTGAATCATGGATTCTCAATCCATGATTCAACGATCCATTCTGGTCCACGTGACCCACACGTGACACAGCACAAGGAAGGTTCGTAACAATGACCATCCAGATGGCTGTGAAGATCCCAGACATCTTGAGTATTACAAGTACGACTTCTGAATACAACGTCTCCCTTCTCCTCGAAGGGGATGTCAAACCCTCCCTTGTCTGTAGGGGCGGATGAAAGGCCCATTCGGTCTCTAGGATATTGTTCAAAAGCGAAGCTTGAGTCCGTCTTGGATACTTTGCTAAAGTCAGAAATGTGTGATCGCGAACTCGGCTCGATATCCCAGAACCCTGTTCTGGCACTGGATGGCTATCTTTTATCATTAATGTCGTCCAAAAACGATTATAAACTAAGCATTTTACACTTCATCTTAATCTAAAGATGCAGGATGGTCTAGAAATCTACTTGGATGAACCATCTCGTTTTCACAGACCCGGGAACTTTACCGCTGCTACGAAACTTTTCCAAGAGAGCCTACAAGAACTCTCACCCAACCCTATTGTGCTTACACATTATGCATAAATGCTCTTAGGGAAAGGCAACTACAATGCGCGTCTTCTAGGTTAGATCACAGCTATTCCGACGGCGTGGGCAGTGTGGATCGCTGCCAATATTCACTTCTGTACTTGGAAGTAATGCAAATATATGCGATATCTCTTGGGCCAGACTTTGCCAAAAAAGGATTTTCGTAAAAAGGATTTAAAATTAAATAAAATAAAAAGACGAAGCTACCTTGAGACTCTTCCACTAGTTCAATGCACTCTAGGACGAACCCGCATCTCAGCAGAGCCAGTTGATGAACCTATTACTTCGACTGAGGTAAGTACCAATATTCCATGAAAGAACATATTCTCATGTAGCTTATATATTATATATTAGAATCTTGGCCTTTGTATCTGGTTTAATCTGAACTCTTATACCAGTGATCTAAGCATGAAACGGCCAACCCACATCATGGATATAGTGTTCTCGCTATTATTTTGTTGAACCCTTACAACACGCACCTCCAATGAAGAAGAGGATCTACCGGTTTGTTTACCTTACAAAAAGGTAAACGCAAGTTAAGAGACGAAGGACGGGTATCCTGCGTCCGAAGATCCTATCATGCTAGTTCTAAACATTTCAAAGGAACTTGGCGATTATCAGACGTCTTCTTTAGCTCTACAGCAGCTTATATGCTTATCCTCAAGCCCGCTCAGAGAATTCAAGGAGCTCTGCGATCTCCAGCAATTCAAACAAGCTGACACCTTTTTCTATCTGGAGACCCTTCATTCGAGTTACCTTGTCTCGAAAACCGGAGAGCAGAAGGAAAGCCTAGAAAGAGCTCTTGCAGAATAGGCTCCCATAGAAACTTTCAGAAGAGGAAAAAAAACTTGGTGTGGCTTGTCAACTTGACGCTTGCTTCACTGGAAGGAAGTACAGATGAAACCGGTGCAGATTTAAAGCGAGCCGCCCGCTACTACAACATTCTACCCGAAGACTTGAAACGTAATGTAGAAAAAGTAAAGCCTATCATTTGGATCCAACAAGAATTCCAACCAGGCAGTAAACGGGCAATTGCTCATAGGAAGATAACCGAACGCGAGGCTGAGTCAGGCCTCACGAATCAGAGAAGAAGATGCCGGAGATGTGGAGCACAGCAGGACTGGTTCGTATTCCGATGAAAGTCGCGACGAAAGAGAAGATGTGGCTTCTTATGTGGTAGGCAATAAGGTGCACTGCGGAGGGCCTTCGTAAGTAGGTAGTCAGCATACCTACCACAAGACCGGAACGACGCCGATTGTGTCGCTCTTAGGACCTCCGGAGTCTACCAGAAACCCCGCCAAAAAGCAGACTGAGTGAAGCCGTTGCAATGAAAAGAGAAGAAAGTGTGAAAGGAGTGATTTATAACTGTTAATGCTAGGGGATATCATTGTCAGCTCTCCCTAATTTCTTTCTCTTTCTTTTCTATGCTGGATCGAAGTCGTACATCTATCAGGAGGAAGCGAATCTCAGGTGAGGCTAAGTTCAATGAGGCTTGTCTGACTATCTATTTATATACCAGCCTACCTATAAAGAATCCTCTATGAATTGCCTAGGTAAATTGGTCTTGAAGCGCCTCCGGATGAGGTAAGTTTCCGAGAAACATGTCTCTCTTTTCTTTGTTCTCCATCGGTAATAGCTGTGTTTATGCGAGCTTACGACGGGTTTCCTGGCCCGGGAAACGGTTAAGTACGGACAGGGGAATGGCTGCAACATCGTATTCTTGGAAGGGTCTTTGCCAACCACCACCATGATTACAGGGCCGTCTGATTTTACTAATTCTGCTAAGAAAATAAATCGACGATAGGGGGCAGCGGTTGGAAAGCTACGTGCCTAGGAAGGTATAGTCAGGAAGTCGGCGAGGACGACGCGGCTCATCCTGTTGGGTTTGACGGCGCCGTGGAAGGTTTGAGATGTTATCGCCGCGTAGCAAGGTTAGGGGTGTGAGTTAGTACGGGAGCCTGAACGCTATTACCTATCCGTCATCTTTTCCGGTGGTGCTCAGGGTTAAGAGGCGGGGGAGGGCGCATCTCGGATTGGCTAAACCAGATGTCGAATCGGTTGGAATTGACTGCTGCTTAAGCACAAACTAAACCGATCTGTGAGATTCGCAACCATGTATATCTGGTGTAGGACAGGATGGATGGATGCGCATATACCTAACCTACCTACATTTCCTCTTATTAGCCCCGAGTAACTACCTAGTGGGTTGAGCGAGATTCTTTCTGCAGGTTGATCAAGTGGCCCCCCCCTTTTTAAAAACCTACCATCCCAACCCTCTTAAAAGACGCGGATATGGCTCGATGTCGAGTTCCATGGTTTTGGTCTAGGCCTAAAAAAAGAAGCACAACCTTAACAGGTTTTAGACATGTTGCTGCCGCTACAAAAGATTGCCCTAGATATCTAAGATAATACATACCTCATCCCTAACATACCTACGTAAGGTGGGACATGATTCTAGATAGTAGTAGGAGCTGCCAGGCAGTTTGTTGTCCCTCTCGGCAGCAATTGATCGAAAGGCGGTCTCGGGTAGCGACAGCGCGAGATGCGAGTAAACTACCTGTAGGTACCTACTAATTACACAATAGGTATTAACCTAGAGTAAAATTGCGGGCAATCCCTGCTCGGGTTATGCAGGTTGGCAGGTTAGTTTAGCTTTGTTCTGCATCATGCAACCAGCTTGTCTCTAATACATGGAACTGGTGGTGGTGGCGTGACGACGTCTCCTATCGACCACATGCAATTCGGACGTCAGAACATCGAAAGGCCAGAGGCCAGAGGCCAGGAAAAAGGAGGGTCAGCAGAGAGACAGGGACTAGGAAGAAGGAAGGAGGCGTTTTCCGTGTATCCCCCCCCTTGTATGCCAATGTCTATGCCCGTGCTAGTCTTGAGACCCCGGCTCGGTCTGAGTCGAGTTTTTGTAAGTCAGGTAGGTAGGTTGGCATCTGGCTTAGTACCCGGATCTATGTATCCTATGTACATAATAATCATATTTGTTTGGATTGGAGGTAGATTTAGAGCAAGATCTAATAGATATGCATGTATGTATGTACATAGATGACATGTAAGTGCATGGCCAGCCATGTCGTCAGTTCCAGTTGCTATCCCGGGTCGCGTTCACGAACCCGAGGTTGGCTCTTTTAACTCTCTCTCTCTCGCTCTCCTTTCCTACTTTTTAAACCTAGTTTCAATCCTTCACCCACTACACATTCCATCTGTTGCCAATGCAAACATAACCGCTTCTTCCAACGAGGACTACGACAATCGATCTACCTATGCTGATCTGTCTAGCTGTCTCTATTTGGTGTAGTGAACTACGTCCCACTAGGTCTTCTCCCTGCACGGTTCAACAGTTAAAAGCCCAACCTATGCATCCTACCTAATAACCTACCTCTACCGGTTCTAGACCCGATCGCAGCAAGGCCGAAAAAGATCAATTGATCAGCCGACTCCGCACCGCCTGTACATATTGTAGGTACATTGGCTGAATCCCCCTCACGAGACAGCACAAGACAAGAACCCGTCGGTGGCCGCCCGTGCTAATAAAAGGGAAAAGAATAAAACAAATAAAAGGCGTCAGCTGCTCTCCCTCGTTTTGACATTATACTGTTTTAAAGTAAATAAGAGAGGGGGAAAAAGAAAAGAAAGGAAAAGAAAGAAAAGAAAGGAAAAGAAAGAAAAGAAAGGAAAAGAAAGAAAAGAAAAAAAAGAGGAAAATAAAACAAACGGTCGCCCACTTATTTTATTACAACCCAAATATTCGGGCATCCTACGACATTTGCGACGAGTTGCTTCGAGCGAAGAAAATTAAAAATTAAAAGGGAACAAAAAAGGAATAAATGTTCACGCCTGCGCCCTCGTCCCCGGGCGTTCTCCCGCCGCTTACTCCGTCCGCACCTACTACTGCCACCACTCCGGCAACGTCATCGTCTCTTTTTTCCGGTAGGGCAAATCGCCTAAGAGGCCTGATCCATCTTCGCAACTATACCCACAATCACCATCCCTCCTCTCGCGACTCGCACCCCCAGACCCAAACCCCGACCCAAACCCCAAACAACCACGACAGCAGCAGCAGCAGCAGCAGCAGCAGCAGCGACAGCGGCAACCACAATCACCACCACCATCTCCTCCACCACGCGAACACGCACACCACCACATTTACCCCACCCGCCGCCACCACAGCCCGACTCGAATCCGCATCCGAATACGTGCCTCATGTCGAGGCCATCTACTTGCACGAACCCGCGCCTGCAACAACAATAGACAGGCCTTCCGACCCGTGGCCCACCACCCGTCGCCGAACCACTAAATACTCCGAGGCTGCCTGCGAGGCATTCCTGCAGTCGAGATCAGCACCCGCCGCCCACGCACCACCAGACATGACGCGAACGCGCTCAGCGACCACGGGCGACTTGTCCTCCGACATGCTGCCCAGCATACGCCTCTCGGCCTTCTACGATGCACGGTCGACTCGGCCATCTCTGTCATTCACTCCCGTCGCACGCACACTGCCCACCGGTAAGGAGATCATCAAGGTTGGCCGCTACTCGGAGCGTGAAAACCATGCACCCGTGCCTATCAACACGCCATCTGCCGCCCCCGTCGGTTTCAAGAGCAAGGTCGTCAGCCGCCGCCACTGCGAGTTCTGGTACGAGAAGGGCAAATGGTACATCAAAGACGTCAAGAGCTCCTCCGGCACGTTCCTCAATCACATTCGCCTGAGCGCGCCGGGCACCGAGTCCAAGCCGTTTCCCGTCAACGATGGCGACATTGTCCAGCTGGGAATCGACTTCAAGGGAGGCGAGGAGATGATCTATCGATGCGTGAAGATGCGAATCGAGCTGAACCGGGGATGGCAAGCCAAGCCAAACACCTTCAAGTACGTCTTCTCATTCCATTCCTTGACTCCTCGCGTATACTTCGACGGCGGTAGCTAACTAGCTGGCAGCATGGCGACCCACAAACGCCTACGAGACATGACCTCCGCATCTTCTGCATCCCATGCGCAAGACTGCTCCATCTGCCTGAGCGCCATTGCGGTATGCCCCTAGAATGCCCACACAGTCTTGAATGTGCTTCCCGTCGATTACTAATAGTCCTTCTGTCACAGCCTTGCCAATCCCTTTTTGTGGCACCGTGCTCCCATACATGGCACTACAAGTGCATCCGCGAAATGCTTAATGGCCCGACGTCGCCAATCTTCATGTGCCCCAACTGCCGCGCTACTGCCGATCTGGACGCTGAGGTAGATGAACCTTCGGATGATTGGCAGCAGTTCGACTCGGGCGCAGACGACGTGCGGGAGGAGAAATCCGAGGATCATAGTCTCCAGGCGACGGACGGCCCCACGCCCTCGAAGTTGCAAAACAATGGCGACGAAAGCTTGCACGAATCACCTACCCAGGACGATATAGGCGATGTAACGGTACATCTTGACCGCGCAGTGATGGCAACAGAGGCCCCATTGAGGCAGACATCGACCGAACCGGTGCCTATACCGAATGCTGCATCGCGTGTAGACGGCCGAGAGCGGCGAACACCTTCGCCAAATGAGAACCTTACAAATGGCCATGAAGGACCAATCACTCCCCGCAACGATGCCGGCCCTTGGGTATTCGGTACGTGATTGCAGGTGTTTGTCTCCCCTTTTTTTCACCCCCAAAGCACGTCTCGGGAGTGAAGGTTTCCATCCGAGTCTATCAAGGGATATTTCACTCCCGAAGCATGATGCGTGATTATGACCATCACCGATGTTTACCTTGAATGAGCAACTGCTGACCTTTTTTTCTTATCTGAAGATGGCAATCCTGAACGAGTGAGCCAGGAAAGTACAAGACGGAATGGAATGAGCAGTTTGGATGCTGCAGCGCAAACTGACCCTGGCAATGCGTAGGGCCAACTGCCCTAGTCTTGGATCATCCTACTAGATGGACAACGTACCTCTCGTGTGTTTTTCCTTTTGAGAAGGCCAAACCCCTTACAGATCGGGTAATGCGTTATGAAGGCCTTCTGGTCGCCAGTTTTGAAACCAGTGGACGAAGAGCAGCATACTTGTGCTAATTTTGGAGTGGACTACATACTGCCACGATTCAAAAAGTTGAGGCAATTCCAGTACAGGGCACCCGAGTTGACAGGATGGATTATCACTAGGGTCATGAGTAAGGTATAAGTGGCATGTGTGCTCAGTCGTATATATTATTTCATATGCCTAATTGCCCAAAGGAGGGGAGGATGGTACAATCAAGGAAACCCGAATTTTGCGGTCACGCGGCCGTGACCTGAGATACAATGTTGAAACAGCACTTTCTCCCGTCGGACCTAGCTATGGTGACGGGAAAAAAAGATCTGATGAGATGAAAGGAGACAAAGGGGTCGGTGGACAAACAAGATTAGAAGTCGAGGTAAACAAGTCGCATGGCATGGCATGGTATGGCATGGCAGAGCAGCCCATTGCAATAGGTAGTCTGCTCTCGCAAAGGTTAAGGTTAGAAGAATTGAGTTGTACTCGACGCGCCATCAGGTGGTGCCTGTCTCAGAGCATTCGTGTTATTAATGTTTTACTTGCGGCTTTGAACTAACCATCAACCTCTAGGTATATAACCCAGGGGTCTCAATATCTCTCTACTTATTGGAATCTAGGGGTTCTAGACAGGCAAGTGTGTACCCCAATATGTAGGCCCTACATGAATCACTTAATTGCCTAGAGGGGACAAAGGGGGGGAAGGGGGTTAAGTCATCCTCACACTTATTCAGTATAGCAACACGCTTTATTTCATTTTTATGCTCGTCATATGAATATATAAGTTTTAAGATATTAAGACTTTAAAATGCTATAAAAAATATATTATTTATAACTAAGTATTAAATTAAAATCCTTTTTCGCGTATTATATTATATAGTCGCTAGTTAATATAAATCACCTCTTAATAAAAATTTATCGTAATAATCCCGAAAAATTAATATATCTAGTAAAGCATATTAACTCGGGCATTAAGACGGGACTTTATAAGTACTGTCCTAGACTCCCCATCCCCCGCATATGTAGGTACCTAGTCAGCAAAGAATAGATTCAGCTACTACTACCTCACCCAATCAGCAAATGGGTAGAAGTTACCTAACAGGTCCACCCTTTAAATTCCATGGACCGGCAAGAGTTGAAGAATGCAAGTCGGTTTAGTTTAGCCCTTGCGGCTTCCCGTGGACAGGTATTATGTCGGTGATGCACAGACTTGGCTGGGATGTTTCGCCGTAGCTCCGACAAAAAAAAAAGAAGAAATTATTGGGGTCCGGTGCTTTTTTTTTTGCGACTTGCGATTTCGGAAGCACCAACGAGGAAACATCCTGAGCATGCCGCACACATCATCTTTTATAATGAACCCGTAATACTCAGACTCATTTCTTTGTCTGCCACACATTCAGGATTTAAACATGGCCTCGTAACTTTCCCTCTCTCTTCGCCCTAATTTTAGTATCTGTTAGCCGTAGAATATCGATCGATGTCGTGATCGCTAGGCACCGAACCTTCCGACTGACTCGTTGAGAGCTTTCCCATCTCTCCGCCGCTCCGCAGCGACCTGCTTTCCCTTTCTGTGCCCCGTTCACGACCGAATAGCCGACGCTGCATAGCAACTAGCTCTCGTGAGCCGAGTGGAAAGCTCAAAACGACGCCATGGCAACTACTGCTGGGTAGGGCACATCGAGGACGGGCGAAATTTACGAGAGCTCGGGCGGGCTGACAGGAGCGTACAGGGCCTTCATAGCAGGCGGTATTGCCGCCTGCGGTGCCGTCACGGCTACGCACCCGTTCGAGACGGTCAAGATACGGTATGCCTTGTCGATATCCCCTCTCCAAGTCGTCTTCAAGAGACACAAAATACAACCGCACCTACACAATATATTATATACGTATACGTATACATAGTAGAAGTAGTGGCTGCGGTGAATATCTTTACCGCTTACAAAAGCTACAGCGGTGTTCGTGATAAAGTAAAAATAAAACAAAATAAATAAAAGAGGGAGAAAAGGGACACAGACATACGGAAATGGAAGACGGGAAAACGAGAGAACCCTCCCTCGCTAACATTTTTTTGGTCCGTTTTGCCTCGCTTCAGAATGCAGCTCCAGGGCGAGCTCCAGTCCAAGGGTAGCCAGCCGCACCACTACCGGGGGCCCTTCCACGGCGTCGGCGTCATCGTGCGGAATGAGGGGTTCCGGGGCATCTACCGGGGGATCGGGTGCGCGTACGTGTACCAGGTGCTGCTGAACGGGTGCCGGCTGGGGTTCTACGACCCAATGCGGCAGGGCCTCGCCTCGCTGCTGCTGCACGACAGCGCGGCGCAGAACCTCGGCATCAACATGTTCTGCGGCGCGTCGTCGGGCATCATCGGCGCCGCCGCCGGCAGCCCCTTCTTCCTCGTCAAGACCCGCCTCCAGAGCTTCTCCCCCTTCCTGCCCGTCGGCACCCAGCACCGATACCGCAACGCCTTCGACGGTCTCGCCCAGATCTACCGCGCCGGGGGCCTCGGCGGCCTCTACCGCGGTGCCGGTGCCGCCATGATACGTACCGGCTGCGGTAGCTCCGTGCAGCTGCCCACCTACTTCTTCGCCAAGAGGCGCCTTGTCAGGCACCTCGGCATGGAGGAGGGCGCGCCGCTGCACTTGGCGAGTAGTACGATCTCGGGGTTTGTGGTCTGCTGCTTTATGCATCCGCCTGGTACGTTGTCCCCTCCATCGCTGTCTTGATTTTTTTCTTTTCTTTTTTTCCTCCCCTCGTTTGGAGCATCCATGTTTTCCGGACGGTAAGAGGGTGTTGTCTATATATACAATAAAAGAAAAAACGGGCCCGAAAAATGATAAAGCATGGTAAGCTGACCGCGGGACTGACGAAACATTAATAATCAGACACGATCATGTCCCGCCTCTACAACCAGAACGGTAATCTATATAAGGGCGTCTTCGACTGCCTGGGCAAGACGATACGCACCGAGGGTTTCCTCGCCATCTATAAGGGCTTCCTTCCCCACCTGGCCCGCATCCTGCCGCACACCATCTTAACGCTCAGTCTGGCAGAGCAGACCAACAAGCTGATACGCAAGATTGAGAAGAGGATACTGCCTGATTCGGCCCTGGATAATATTTAAAGGAAGCAAAAGAAAGGAAACGAATTTGATGCCGATAAGGTAAAGGGGGGCAAGGGTGGTAGTGAAAAGGGGCTAAGGAGGAGAGGGGACTTTCGGATAAAGGCGTGGGTGGGAGGCTAACTAGGTAGTTGTAGAACTTGTACATATATGGAGACAAAACAGGCAGGTTTTGAAGTATCGTTAAGGGGGGAATGCTGAGGAAACAAAAAGACGTACTACATGAGCCTTGGAGCAGTCATTCGGATATCAAAAAGGGCCTTGCTTAGACCTATCTATGTCACTATGTATTGAGGAGGGGCGGAACATTGAATCTAGGCATTTTTACCTCAGGTTTTTCTATTGCCGAAGACAGCAAGGCATCATAGCTACTAATCTATACCATGTGCTCACATCACATCAGCCAGTGCTGCTAAACGTAAGAGAGACGGCGGGATAGAGAAGAACGGTTAAAATCAGATATGACGAGAAAAAAACATGTTTCTTTAGATCATTCGAGGACACTGGATTGATATGCGATATGCTCCCGCCTAAGCTGACATGCCCTGATCTTTACCCACGTACGGACCTCTCGCACCCATAGCACAACTTCCTCCTACCCCTCCTGCTGCTGCTGCTGCCCCCCTTCGTCCCGTTTCCGTTTCCGCTTCCGCTTCCGCTTCCGTCCGCGACGACCTCGCCGATCTCCCCCCTCCAGCGCTCGTCACCCGCCGCGTCGAGCCCCATGCCGCAGAGCCCGCACCGCGACAGCTCGTCTTCGTTTTCCTTCTTCTCGTCCTCTTCGTCGTCGGCACCACCATCCCTACCGCCTCCTGGCCCCGAAGATCGCTGCTGCTGGTCGTCGCGGCGCACCAGCTTCCCCGCCGTGCGAACCACGTTGGCGACCACGGACGGGTACGCGGCCTCGACCTCGCCGAAGTACCGCGCCACGACGTCGTCGATGCTGAGGTCCTTGTGGGAGACCACGCTCGTCAAGATCGGGGGCGCGGGCGCGGGCGCGGAGGGGAACGAACTACAGGTGGCGAGCAGCTCGGCGCCGGAGAGGTAGGTCAGGAGCTCCTTGCGGAAGAGCTCGCGCAGGGGGCTGTACACGGGGATTGTCGTCCTCGCCCCCGTCGAGTTTTCTGGTTCCGCCGCCGCCGCAGAAGCATCATCATCATCGTCGTCGTTGTCGTGGTCGTGGTCGTCATAGTCATAGTCATAGTCATAGTCATAAACCCTCCGCGGCAGCCGGAACACCCCGTCGCCGACCGCCCGCGGCACCGCGGACCCGCGCCCCTTGGCCGTCTCGGACAGCGCCAGCTCCGCCAGCGCCGTCGCGCTGCGGCCCAGCAGCAGGGCGTCGCACCCGTGCTCCGCGGCCGCGAGCCCGAGCGCGTGCCGCACTAGCAGATGTCGCACGTCGGCGCGCGAGGACGCCGACGGCAGGAGCGCGAATATGTCGGCTAGCTGCTGCGCGGGACGGGGTGAGGATGAGGGTGGGGATGGGGGTGCGGGTGCGGGTGCGGGTGAGGGGAGCGAGGTCCAGTCCACGGAGCCCGAGGAGAGGACCGTCCACAGCGGCACGACGTGGAAGGAGCGGACTTGGGGGAAGAGCGCGCGGTAGGATGGGGGGAGGGGGTCCGCGTCTGCGTCTGCGTCTGCGTCTGCGTCTGCGTCTGCGTCTGCGTCTGCGTCGGGGGGGTCAAGGGGATCGCGACTGTGACTGCGACTGCGACTGGGATTGGGGCTGGGGTTGTCCACGCACGACGTGTCCACGTGCGCGACGACGAGCTCGAACTTGACCCCGCTCCTGCCGCCGCCCCGTTCCCGCTGATTCTGTAGCCGCCGCGCGTTCTCGCATAGCACGTGCAGGAGGGCCGTCGACGAGGGACCCCGCGATAGAGCGACGAGGTACCGCTGGGGTGTGGCCGGGGCGGCGGCAGCGGCGCCGCCCCGCGTCTCGCGCTGGAGGACCTCGAGGCGCTTGACGGCCTTGCTTGTCACGAAGGCGGCGAAGCAGGTCCTGTTTTCGTTAGCACATCGGGATTATTATTATTATTATTTTATCATTTTAAATTGTGTTTCTCGGGTCTTCTTTTTTTGGAATACCTAGTTGAGACGAAAGGGGAAGAGAGTGTCTGATTTGTAGTGCTAGGTGGGTAATCACTACTCACTTGCACACTGCCTCGGTTCGTAGGTCGAGGGTTGTGGGCTGCTCTTTGCAGCGGATGCAGAGCCCGGACGGCGCAGGCGATGTTGTTGATGACCCCGCTGCGACCATCACAAACTTGATGATTATTCTTTTTCTACCCGTCGGCCGGTATCTCCGTTGTTACCTGCTTGGTGATTATATGTGACAACTAAATTCAAACAAGTTTAGATGATTTCTTTATGTATAGGATGATAATAACTGGAGAATTTTGTTCATTTTTCATTGCTTGAAGTGGTTGACTCATGGTTTTTTTTTTAAAGGGATCACGTGGGTAAATTCTGTGTCGCTACAATCGATGGGTTGCGCTCCCCCTGAATAAACTTTTATACGTTTGATTCTAGCACCGCTTAATATAAGAGCTTTGGAAAATAGGTACGTGTCTTTCACATGATACCTTGTGTCTATTTGGCTCAAAAATGATGCGCTGCCTCACTTTCTCTCAATTTACCTGAACAAGCACTTGAGATCTCCAGTTTCGAACCACTCGCGATCTTTCCGCCACGCGTGGACAATGATCTCCTTTCCAGTACGAGCGACCATCTCCACTTGTTCCGGCGTCCCCCAGCCCTGGACAGACGTCCCGAAGCAGACGAGGTGCGCGCCAATTTGAATTGCCGTGCGGAAGGCCAGGTCCTCGCTCGGCCCGTACCCTTCCACAAACCCCTGGACCATCCAGAGCCCGGCCGTGATATTCTTGTAGAGTTTCAGCTCGTACAGCTCAGCGATCATCTGCCCTAGGTCGAGACCGGGTACTCCTACCTGCGCCATCTCCCAGTCGATAACGAACATGGGAACGTCTGTGCCTTCCCGTATGGGAGAATCGGGGAGGAGAACACTGGGGGCGGGGGGGTCGATATTAGCTTTTGCGATCTAATTTTAATGTGGGAATTGTGGCGAAACAACATACTTCCCTGACCAGAAGTCTCCGTGTATGACCTGGAGCCGGCTCTCGTCCTCGAGCTCGAGAGCAGCCATATTCTTGACCTCTTCGAAGACGCTCCGCGCGTCGCTCAGCACCGACGGGAACTGTTCCACTCGGTCGAGAAGCCACGTGAAGTTGATTGTGTGCTTGAGCTGCTGCATCTCCTTGTTCCCCGCGACTTGCTCGCGTAGCTCCGGCTGAGTGGCCGCCCAGTTGTGGAAGTTCCGCAGCCACGTGCCGAGGGCCCTGCCTAGCTGGGAACACTGTCCCCTCAGGGCTTCTGGTGTATTTCCCGAGTACGTCTTCAAGGCGTACATCTTGAGATTTTTGCTATTTGGCAGGTAGTCCTGGACTTGGGTGTTGTTCCGCTCGTCATAGTGGTATAGTCTAGGTGTCTTCACAACGAAGTAGATGTCACCAATTTCTGCCCTGCCGACGACTGTGAATTTCGATAGTGCTTTGAGGCACCCTTCTTCAATGCGCTTCTGGTGGTTAGCATACGACGGTGGATGCTTATCTAGGGGACCCTTACACAACGAGATAAACTCAACTTGAAGGCGGGATGGTTGGCAATATAATCCTCGCTATGTTTTATAAGAACCTCCTTCGTTCCATCATGTAGACGCGTCTTGAGCGTGGCGCGGTAGATGAAGTTGGCGGTGCCTCCAGAAAGCACTTCTAGAGACGAGGCAGCAAAAGGTGTATCTTCCAAGTCCTTAAGAACTGTAGGTACCATCTCATGACGATTAGTCGGTTCCATCTTCCTTGAATTTGGATGTGATCCGTATCTTGGGCGAAGTAGGTGCTAGAATACTGAGGATTCGCTAAGAGACTGGTGGCCGCCGTGCAATATATTTCCCATCTGGCCTCACATCGACTCTAAACTAGTAGCTCTATTTAGTAGGTTTTCTTCATGCGCCAACTGGCCCCCCTCTGGACGACTTCACATACACAACTAACAAGATAGCCGATGGCTCAATTTGGTGATGGACAAGCTACATCGGCCAATGACTCAGTTGCGAGAAATAAAATGTAGAAAGCGAGCAATACGATTGGATGAACAACATAAAGCCATGTTGGAAAGACATTGGAGAGACAACGGTTTAGGTAGTATCGATATGCAAGTCTTCATAATAGCGTAACCCACTGCAGTTTGGCCATCATTATGATTCATACTCACTAATGAAGAAAGAATAGGTTAGCAAAGTTTAGGTAATTTTGAAGACACCTCGTTTTTAGAAAGAAAAAGAGCCACACAGCAGCCACATGACAGCCACATATTGGAAGGTAGTAACCCCCGCGCTGATGGAACCTTAGTAGGTAGGTAGGTAGGTACGGTTTGGTGGTAACCCCCATTTTTACCCGCCTTGTGGCACTATCCGTGGCCTACACTACATCTTCGCACGTGCGATTGTGGGCTGTGTGGGTTAAGCTGGGAGGTCTAGTGAGGTCAGCACACCGGGGGGCTACGGCCAATAGCCAATCAACTCGCATGCCAAAGGCAGTCCAACCAGCACCTCAAACGCCAACTTGTTTCGTTTCCTTCTTTCAACATCATCGTCTTTGTCTGATTGGCCCGCTCTGTCCAAACCTGCCCGAAAAGGTCAGTTGCCTAACTCTACACTGCTCCTTTCAGGAGTTACACGAGACAAGAACGTCGAGGAGGATTTACAGATCCTCGCCCTGGGTTGGCCGGATCGGGGTCTCTGCGCCAGCCAAGGAGCTGGGAGAAATCTACGATGCAACCCGGCCTTGGAAGGAGACGTTGAGGTGTGTCATCTTTTAAATAGGTACAGTAAGTACGGATTAGTTTCTCGCAGGAGGTTGAGAAAGTGTTTCTTAGTCCGTCCTTGCCTCCTCTCCTTCTTGTTTCTCCCTTCCTCCCATTCTGTCGGCATTGTCGCTGCTGTTTCTTTCTTTCTTCTTCTTTCTCCTTCTTCTTCGGCTGTGCCTCGAAATTTAACTCCTCGCTGAAGCTGCGCTTCCTTCGCTCTCCTCTTCATCTTTGTCATTCTTCTTTTGTTCGCCTTGGTTACATCGATAATCGATCGGTATCGTTTCCTTGTCCGAGCACAACAACCCCCCTGGACCAATTGCGCTTGTACGGGGTATATCATCAACCACTGCTTTGGAGTTACCAAGCTCCAGTTACATCATCCATCCATGTCCAACTGTTGTTGACCAGTTCATCGGCCACTATCCCTCCGGCGTCTGAGCTTATAAGTACCTAAGCCCTTTACAAAGCCAAGCAACCGCCGTTGATATTTGAAGGCCCAACTTTTCTGTTCGTCAGTCTAGACGGTTATTGTCTTTTGGGAGACGTGTTTCCATCAAAATTAACGCACTGAAGAGCGGATTGCTGCGTCCAGATCGGATATCTACGCATTACTTGTTCAAGTGATCACTGGCATAAATAAATAGTCACCAGCAAGGCCTAGCCAACTTTCTAGCACCTACAGTCAGGTAACCTTCGGACGAAAAGACCCAGAGGCCAGAGCAGAATCCAGCACATCATTGTAGCCGCACTGACCCCGGCTATTTGGATCACCGGGCTCGATTCATATTCTCATTGGATGAGGCCATAACCAACCTGTCATACACTGCCTCTGACACAGCCTACGTTTCGGCGCACCTAGTCCCCGATCTACGTAGTCGGCTTTCTCTAGACCAGTCCCTTGCATTGTACATCAGGTGTTTATCGATCTACGGATGTCATTCGCCCAGGTCTTCATGATCGTTCATTTTATTTCCCTTCAGCCATTATACCAACCAGCCATCGCGAGCAGCAACGACGATTTCATCGCCCTTTGAACGAAATACGGCCACTAAAGGAATCAAACATCAGAGAAGCAGGTGACTTAAAACAGTATGGCACGGCGACGACTACCGCGATGGAAGCTAGTGCAGTTACTGGCCATGGCCTCAACCGCATTGACACTTTCTCTAGAGAACTTCCAAATTATCACATCGAATCAAATACCGTCATCTTGCATACGCGCGTACAGCACCGAAATAGAGGACTGTTCTAGAAGTGACTTTACGAACGGGAATCAGTGTTCATCGGATTGTGTACAGGGCCTTCGAGAGACGGCGTCTCGTGTCGGCGCAGCCTGCGGGGCACTTAATGTCGATTCGAGATCCTTACTCGGGCTCACCCTATCAGGCAAATTGATTGACGCTCTTTGTCCTGGTTTTGAAGCCACTACGGTCACTTTAACTATACGCCCGTCGACAACGCAGGGGTTTACGACACCCATTCCGGTAGTCAGTACAACATCTTCGACTACATCTACAAGTGAAATTTCGACGTTGCAAACTACCACAAGCATCCCCCAAGAAACCCCATCGCCACCTGTCACGAGTGAAACCACGGAGTCCCCAACGCAGTCCACGACAGAGTCTACGACGGAGTCTACGGCGGAGTCTACGACGACGGCAGAGACTACTGCAGAGACAACTGCTCAACCTGCAGAGACACCGAGTGCTACACAATCAACGACACCGGGCTCAGTGCCAAATCAAGGGATAGATCCAGGATCAGGAGGTGGCAGTCCGTTTGATTCCGTACCTGCCCTCGGATTAGGCACAACGATACGATTAATAGAGTGGCACACACCATTTTTACTAGCTGTGTTACTCATTGCAGCCATTTAACCACGATGCTCTTCCTCGCATACCTTCAAGGCGGAGACAGAGTACATGAGGAGAACGAGCATAAGCATAATGTTTAAACAAACGAATGAAACGAAGTCGGGTTGATATCCACATGACGAGGCGTTGGGGTTAGGGATGACGTTTCATGCCACACTGTATTAGTAAGAGGTGTATTCTATGAAAGGAGAATCAAAAGAAAAAAGGGGGCCGGGGTGCTTACGAAAGGGGTCACAGGCTTCAGCCGCTGGGCTGCGCCTGAAGAGCATTATCGGTCGGCATTAACTGTAATTCACACATTCATTAGAGTATAAGATACCACGACGGGAGATGGAATAGCATTGGAACGAGGTCGTAATCCTCGGGATTCGCAGAATAGAAGAAGGAACGTCTTACGAGCATGGTTACGGCTTGAAGATTGTAGTACACCTCTCATCTTCGTGTTGTGTGATAGTTGATTGCCTCAGGTGAAACCCGGTGTAAGAATCAATTCCTCTGGTTCTACATCGATGGATTTTCAGTGATTATCCTCGTATCGTTTAAAGGGGGATATTTGCAGGAAGAATCTATAACCCAACAGCGTATTTCTCATGTTGTCTATCGTAACTTTCCCACAATACCGGTGTCTAGTAGATACATGATTCTTAATTATTTTTTCTTGCATACGTCTAATATAGACTTGCTAGCTTTCCCTCTGCAAGGAGACATCTTGAAATGCATAACCGATTCAATGCGAGTTTCCGCTTTTCGTTCAATAAATGAAAACTATCAAGAGAATAAATAAGAGGAGAAAGAAAGGCCTGTTTATAGAGAGTGAAACAAGCGACCTGCAGAGGTTTATGTACATGTTTGATTCCCATGTTATCAACACCGAGGATGAGATGAACACATCTCATCCGCCGCGACCGTCCATCCCACATATCGTTCGCTTCGTCATCATCTCTAGACCCAATCGGTTTTGTTTTCTTCGAGTCGTCAAGATCTCTGGTCTCTTCTTTCTTTGTTTTGGCACTCGTCGTAGCGTTGAGTAGGTATGTCTGTGTAGCTTCGGCTCTAGGTTGTTCCATTTCTCCGTATTTATTTTCCTCTTCTCTCTCCCTCTCCTCTTCTTCTTCGTCTCTTATTTTTTTTTTTTTACTCGGCCGTCCTCCTCCACAGGTCCCGCATCTGTATGTAGCCGGGGATGCTGGCGAGGGCGCCGATGGTCATCTCGTTGACGAGGCCCTTCTCGAGGCTCCAGTGCAACGTCAGCGGGAACCAGGAGAGGTTGCGGATGACACTCTTGCGCCAGGCCTCGGACCAGTCGCGCTCCTCGCGCTCGACGGCGGCGGCGCTCTTGTCGCCGGCGAACTTCTCGGCGCGCGTGCGCTGCCCGCGCCGGCGCGACTCGTAACACAGGCGGCCGAGCTCGAGGCTGACGAAGGCGCCCCAGAAGCGCGCGCTCCACCGGAACGCGACCGCCTGCACCGCGGGCGCCAGCCCCAGCACCCCCTTCGACGCCAGGTACGCCCCGTTCTCGAGCCCCTGGAACACGACGCACGTGAGCAGCTGCGCCCACGCTATGGCCGTCTCGAGCCGGTCCGTCTTCTCGTGTGGCTCGCCCCGCGCGGCGGCGGCGGACGACTCGCGCCGCTTGTGGACCAGCCTCCGGCCCCAGAAGTACATGCCCAGCAGGCCCCAGAGGCGGAGGAAGGTGCGCGCGTCGCTGAGCAGGACGCTGAGGGCCTTGAGGCGGCGGGAGAGGGCGAGGGCGAGGACGGTGCCGGACGAGGGCAGGGCCTTGGAGTTGAAGACGAGGGTAGCGGAGGGCGGGAGCGAGGAGGCGAGGGCGAGCAGCTGGGAGGCGCTGCGCTTGATGGCCGGGCGCGTGGCGGTCTCGAGCACGGCGGCGCTCAGGCGCGAGGCGTAGCAGACGAAGAGGAGGGTGGTGTCGATGCCCGAGGGCGTCTGCAGGCACCGCTGCAGGTGCGCGAGGAAGGCGTCGACGTTAGAAGGCAACGCGGTGACGAGGTCCTTGAGCGGGAAGGGCATGGGCTTCGGCGCGGGCTCGAGCGCCGACGGGATCGGCTCGCCGGTCGGGAGGTCCGACGTCGACGGGGGGAGGACGTCGTTCGAAGACATGGTTCCCCTTTTCCTTTCCTAGTGTATATAGTCTTGCTAGACCTTGTCTTGTCTATATGTATATATCGTACGGAACACGCAGGGAGGGAGATATATATATATATATATAACTAGACAGAGAGAAGGTAATAATAAAAAGGGTCGTAGTCTCTAAGTGACAATGCGGGTTGATGTTCGTTCGTGTCGTGAGATATTAACCGCAGCTCTCGCTTCCGGAAGATCCACCGCGGATGTTGTGGACTTCTGGCGATCGGCCTGGGGGGCCCCCTCTCGACTTCGACCCAGCTTAACGTTAGGTCGTTAGCAGCTAATGCAGATATGCCCGGTCGAATTGAGGCCCGTTTCAATTAAGGAGTACCTATAAAAAGGAGAACGGGTAAGCCGTCAATTCGTTGGTAACGTAATGTAGGGCAGTTAACACGGGGGGAGAAAACACCCGCGGGGAGTAAATATCGAAGAGGAAAAGTAAATGTTGAAAAATTACGTATGGTGCGGTGTACGTGTGGTGGTAGCAGTTGATCTTCTCTCTTGACATTGAGAGACGCGTCGTCCTCTAATTTGGCAGTCTGGCTGTCCTATTAAAACTTACCTCGGCATTCCGGTTCGGAGAGTCACCGAGCGGGAAGTCATAAATGGACGGCAGAGTGGTTGAGAGAGGTGGGTGTGTGGCTTGGACGCCTAAACTAAGATAAGTTAGTTACTTACATAGGTACCTAGGTAGGTACCTAGTTAGTTTATGACCACTTGCCCCGCTACGGGTTGGCAGTATGGATCACCGCCTTTCCTCTTTCGGCCTTTAATTGAACTAATGCCGACGTTCTCTCCTGACTATAACAACTTCAACAATCCACGTCGTTGAGCATAACGGTCTGGTTAGTTGTGTACGAAGCTCGCCAACAACAGAAGTATTTTTCCTTCTTGTCGGTTTAGCCGTAACGATACCCCTACTCAAATCCGCCTCTCCCAACAGGTGGTATTCTCGACTCCCTAATTAGGTAGAACTCATGGAGTTCAACGGCACTAAACAAGACTTACAACATAGTATGGTTGTACAGCAAGGTAGACAGCTAAGTAGCTATCTATAGACTGTGTTGTAAAATTTTCAATAGTTAATGGGAAACGTTAACTAACTAGGTAGGAACCTGCCTCTGAGATTAGGGACTTGCGGGTTGTAGCCTTTTCCTTAGAAGTAAACCAAAGGTCCAAAGAAAATGAATGCCCGGAACCCCTAGGATTTTATGTCTCTTCCCTATGAATGATAGCAGTGACTCCGGGGCAACTGTCATGTTGCTAAGCATGATGCCACTTGCGAGGCAAGTGTTCGTTGTTGCTACTATTCTGTCGCCTCAGGCGACAGCCAAAACTTCACTTCCGTGACAACGATTACAAGCCAGCTAACAACAGGTGGGCTGCTCTTTTTAAATGTTGACTTGTCCTCTTCCTCTCTTCGTCTTTTCTATTCCTCACATAGTTTGTTGACTCAACCAATCGACTCAACCAAGCAACTCAACCAAGCACTTGACACCAATATCTAGATACAATTTCTAACACTTGGGGACGCACTCATCAGCCTCTTCATTTGTTACACTATGGCTGAGGTCCTCGGCTTGATGGCCAGTATAACTAGTCTTATCGACATCACCGGCCAAGCTATGCGGCTGTGTTGCGATTACATCGGCTCTGTACGCGGAGCACCAGCTGACATTCGCGACATCAAGAACCAAGTCTCTGTCTTTCAGACCGAGGTTCAGGCTCTACAATGCTTCCTGACTACACATCCCGAGGATGCTAGCTTTATTCAAGATCTTGCAAAACCAGATGGTGTCCTCAGTAGATCCTACGATACTATCCAGAAGCTCTTGGACCTTCTTGGCCCCGGGACTACTGACGGAGGGCTAGATCGGTCCCCTCGCACTCTACGTTTTGGCATGACCCGACTAAGCCTGGACGACTTGAAATGGCCAAGAAAGGAGCGCAAGGCGCGAGAGCTACTTACCGAACTAGAGTCCTTCAAGAACACTCTCACCCTTGCTTTGAGTACAGGACTGGCGTATGTTACAATACTTCGTCAAAATACCCTCTTCGTTGCTGACTCTATTATAGTAAGGATATGCAAGTTGTCAAGGCTGGCATACAGAATCTCCAAGATGAGATCCGGGAAACCAACGCTTCGCTCGACGGTAGGTCTATACGCTTTAGCAAGACTTCGCTAACGAACGTATGTAGGCATGGAGAGACGGAGTATCTTGAAGTGGCTATGCCCTGATAGCGACGGAATACGAAACATGCACGGGGAAAAGAGAGAACTCCAAGAGCCAAACACATGTTCATGGATGACTCGCGAGGATGCCTGGAAGCAGTGGCTCAATGGACACAACATGCTTGGCGAATATCGAAGATTCATCTGGATCCACGGTATCCCTGGGGCTGGAAAGACTGTTCTCGCCTCATATCTCATTGAGGAAGCTGCAAACTTTTGCCACTCGCATGGATATGCGTACTATTATTGTCTCTACAGCCGAGGCCAAGGTATGTGATCTTATCTCCTTGTCTAGCATGCCTCAAAAGCGTACTAGGATATATTATTTTTGCTATATCGTTGTGAGAAATGTTACTATTTAGACCTGAGCTAGGACGACCTAGAATCGGGGGTTATAGCTTTGGAGTGTAGTTATTGACTATTATTTGTTCTAGACGAGACTGCCCCTTTGCTTAAGTGGGTCCTAAATCTACTTAGTAGACAAGCTGGTCGTCTTGTCCCTACGAAGCTTCACGCAGCTTACCAGGCAGAGAGGGCACTCTCCATCCGCGATCTCCTTGACTGCTTAGAAGAGATCTCCCATCAATTCACCCGTGTATACATCATCGTCGATGCTGTCGATGAGAGTCAGCCGCGAGACCTCCTTCTCAAGACTTTGTCAGAAATTGGTACCAGCGAACGGTTCTCGAACGTGTCCCTGCTCTTCACAAGTCGCAAAGAGAATGACATAATGGAGACTATCCACGGTGTCCAAGATTTCTGCTTCGAGATCTCCATGTCTAACAAGAATGTTCGGGATGACATCAAATCATTCATCCATGCTCAACTGAAAAAGGGTACCGCTTGGAGGAGATGGGATGATGCCTTCCTAAACGAGATTGAAGACAGGCTCGTCCAAGAAGCGAGAGGAATGTAAGTGTCGTGTCATTCTCACCTAACAGGAGATTATGTTTCTAACGTTAACACCCAGGTTTCGCTGGGCCGTTTGCCAACTCGATGTGCTAAAGCAACAACGAACTAAAGAAGGCATCCTAGAAGCTCTAAGAACACTTCCGGCAGACATCTTCGCTACCTACGAGCGCATCCTTACCAATATACCTAAGAGAGATAGAGAATTTGCTCGAACCGCATTGGCTCTCATTTGCAGCGACACTTCTGAGATCCCGACAGCCGAAATTCTCGTAGCCGCATGCCTCTACAACGTGCCATTTGGCGATATCGGAAACTACACAGTGGCGACACTTCATGAAATCTGCGGTTGCTTAATCCACCTCTCGAAACTGCGCAATACGCCAGCATCCCATTTTAATCGTGGAAATGAAGAAAAGGATTTCCATCAGGTTACATTGGCACACTACACCGTCAAGGAGTATCTCTTCTTTCCCGGAACAGCGCAAGGACCGGCCAAATTCTTTGCCCTCTCTGACGAAATTGTTCGCCACATTGACTTGACAGTCATCTTCAACGGTCTCCGCCATTTCGGTCTTCGACGCATGGATGCAGGAAACGGTCCTGTTAGTCGATACGAGGAATACTGCTTAGAAATGACAAATAATGCCTTGGGATCTCGACGAACAGATATACTTCGCGAGGAAGGACTTCGGAGAGTGGTATTGGATTCGTTAGCACCGGAATTCCAACACCTGGCCTACCTCCGTCAGCAGAGGGGGTTTACGTTGATCATGCGAAATAGCTTTCCGCGATGGAGCAAGCTTCTTGCTTGTGAAATCTGGCCGGTCTCAAAGATCACTGGCACTTTGACCAATCTCGTCATTTTAAACTGGATCTCTTTGGCGGAAAAGTATCTGGAAAGCACCGGGATCAAGGAGATGCGGCGAGCTGAGGCGATCCAAGTCTGGACACAAAGATTCAAGCTGAAAAATGAAGAAGAGGGAACGCTTTTGAGCTTCTGCGTCCGTCGACGACTACAGGAGTTCTTAAAGCTTTTCGTTCGTTTCGGAGCCACGTTCGACTGCGAGAGTCAGATCCTCTATACTACAATGAGTGTGTTCTATAACCACGACGTCAATGGAAGCAAGACCAATGCTGTCCTCAAGTTGCTTCTAGGAGCTTGCGCTAATCCTAACCCTGTACCTAACCAGCCTATTAACCCAAGAGGCTCGCCCTCTAAATTTCAAGTGAGGTCCGGCTTCGCTTTCACTCCACTTCAGCTTGCCGTCCGCAATCTGGAACAAGACTGGGTCGAGACTCTGCTTGAGGAAGGTGCAGATGCGAATAGGATTGGTTCCCGAAGTGGTGACCTTCCTTCAGCCTTCGACGAGAACAATAACGATCTCGAAGACACCAAGGAAATACGAGCCATGGGTCAACAGACCCCACTTGAGATATGTGCTACGACTGAACCGCCCTGGGCCCACAATGCAAACAGGGAACATGTCAGGAGAGCTAGGCAAGCTATTGAAGTGCTCCTCAAGAGATATGGTGCGAGACAGAACAACAGAGTAGACGATGATAAAATAATTGTCGATCTCGTCTCCGTCACTGAAGATGACTCCGCCGCGGAAGAGAACAACATTATGACCTTGGTCGCTGCGCAGACGACGGATCCAAATCTCTGGCGCCAATACTGAAGGCCATTATGGGCCTTAATGTACGCGTGATATCGCCACGTTCTTGCACGCGCACAAATGTGTGATGGGTATTCGTGAGGGAATTATTCATCAGACCAATAATAGGTATCCCTCTTCATAGATAGGTAGACTATTGTGAATATACGTTATACCCATATACATGAACCTTGTGGTTTGCATTAACTCTCATAGGTGTGGTAATCAGAGTGAGATCGAGAGCTGAGCTAGGTTCTTCCGCTGTCGCTATTTATTACTAGATTTAGGGGTAAAGGCATTCACTGCGAAGGCCGTAGCAAATAAAAGTCCCGCGATGGGGTAAGTGAATCGTACGGTCCCTGAAGAGAAATATTACGCGAATAGCCTCTTGGCTTTCTGAATAGACATTTGCGTCCCATATTTCTCTGTAGTTAATGCCTTTAAGTTATCATGAGTCTGGAACTCATGACCTTTTTTGTAAGACTCTAGACATCAAACTCATGTATAGTTATGGTTAGTACTCCCATCCCTTCTCATTCACCATGGTCATTCAATGCATTCAACAGCTCTAGTAGCCTTCCTTGCCTCCCCACGTTTCGTTTCCGAAAGCTATTTAGTCGACCCTCACTCTCAGAAGAAATAGAGCTCACGATTCTTTCCACAACCATCGGGGACACTTACATTGTGGCTAACAAATCACATAATATCCTACTCTGACCACCAAAACAAAACAACAGAACTCATACTATCATCACCAGAATCATGTTCTTCCTCACTACCATCGTTGCTCTGGTCAGCTCCTTCGCTAGTGTCGTGACCACGCGCCCCACGCTCCCGGCTCCTGGTCATGAGGACTCCTTCGAGACAACTTGCAATAAATGGAAAAGTGAGTCTACTTAACCCCTGACACGTGTACACAATCACTCACACCCCCCGACCTTTTCTGATCTATATTGAGAGTGATCGACTCTCTGAGCAAAGTCTCTGCTTCTCGAAATATAGCCTTCTCAGCCACTGAGAGCTTTTCGTATGATTCAAATGCAAATTAAATAGGAAAAGGATTTAAAAATCAGAAAGGTGATAACTACCTACTAATACTGATTGTTTTAGTCAAACAGGAAGACGGTAACGCGTGGCTCGAGGCTTACTGCCACGACAATGACGGCCTGTTGTGGCATTCGGTCATCAACCTGAACCAGTAAGTCTGCTCTGTGCTCGAAAACATCATCGATCAGTCGATCCATCTCACGCCAAGCGTAAAGCATACTCCCTCTGATCTCAGAATAAGGTAGAGCTAGTTTAACACGGATAACCCCTTGTTATGATACAATGGCAGGCCGGTAAAGGGAGGAAGAAGAAGAAGAAAGGAGTATAGATGAGCATTGTGCTAACTAACCTCACCAACTACACAGCTGCATCGCCAACGACTTTGGCCACCTCATAGGCCGTGCCGAGGGGATCTTTGCCAACAGCTGCTCGGACATGAAAATAGGAGCTGATACCACCCTGAACGCCCAATGTGCGGGAGGTGACGACTCGCGGGGCAGTATTCGACTGAGTGAGAAATCCCATCTTTCTTTTTTCCCCTTTAAATTTCAGAATACCCTTCGGCACATAATCCAAGCAAGGGGAAAAAAAGGACTTGTACTATGAAAGCTTGGATTTACTTTGCTCAGAAGGCGGGCTGACACGCACAAATATAGGCGATATCCTGAGCAATGATAACGGCCAGCTCTACTGCTTCGGGATCCGCGGGTGCGCCGTCGACGACTCCCGGTGTACAGACAAGCCGGCACGGAAGTGAAAACTAGAGAGCGTCTTGGGGATAAGATATGGGGGAGGGGAGGTAAACACTAGCTAGCCTTGGGAAGCTATGGTGTGAAAAGGGGGAGCGAAGGCTAGTCTGCGCTGTGCGGGAGAGAGAGGTGATACCGAACACTACCAAGAGATTGCGGTTGGTTTGATGATATGGATGATTATATTTTCGTGAGGATATCTCAAGCAAATATATTTGAAATTGCTTATACTACAAAGGAGGTAAAACCGAGCAGCTAGGAACCCCACATGTTGACAGTAGAATAACAGGCAGTATGAGTGAATAGACTACTTAGGTGGTCGTAGCTAGGGCACCTGAGTATCTCACACCCGGAACAAAGAAAAAGAAAAAGGTATGTACCCCTTGACCTCACCCCCCCCTTCCCCTAAGGCAGCATAAATACCCATATAATACACCAGTCTTTCAAGAACCAGACCAAACAGGGCCCCGCAGTCCCCGGAAGGGTTCCGGAAGGGGTGTCGCAAACTAAGTACCTACAGGGGGCGCAGTAGCTACAGACGCTGGAAAAAGATCTGTAGGCTGGGCCTAGAAGACCGACGACGGGGCCTGGGCCCCGTAGTCAGGTTTTCTTTTGTGTTTTTCTTGTTCCTCTCTCCTCACTTCTTCTCCTTCTACTACCTTAAGAGTACCGCCGACCTTTCGATATTTATAATAAAAACATTTTAAAAGGGGTAACATTTATATTAGTTTTTATATTATTTCTTTTAATATTTTTAATTAATAAAAATATTAATATATATTTAAATATAATATAAAAACTATTTTTTATATATAATAAATAATTTTATATAATTATATTAATTATTAATTATAATATAAAGTTATATTATATATTAATAAATAAACTTATTTTTTATATATAATTAAATAAAATACTTAATAAAGATTAAATAACTAATGTAAAAACATAAGAACAAGACTTTAATATTAATTCATAAGGAGAGGACGCTAAAAACAGACATACTTCTATGGAGTTTCTACATTCTTCATGATCGTTTCTGGCCCATCTCTTCTATGCCTATGTCATCCCATTCCTCTCCCATTTCGCCAATCTTTCCACCCAACCAAATGCCGCCTGCAGTCAATATGCTGGCTAGTAAGAACCAGCCTTCGAACCACCTATCCACAAAACCGGGCTCCAAGGCGCTCTCGAGTGCGTCACCGACGGCGCTTCCAACATCCTTTGGAAGATTACTTCGCAGAAGCAGAGCCGCAGAAATTACATAAATAGCGCTGATTTGTCCAATCAGCAATGCCAAGTTCGCCTGTGCTTGATACAGGAGCCCTGGTGTCCATTTGGCGAATAGGTGAAATGTTTGCAGGGCGCTGTTTGCACTGGCAGCGAGTATGACGCCTGATAACAGGAATGAAATCTGTCTGGCCCAGGCGATCTGGTCGAGCTTCGGGTCCCAGTGCTTGGCCAAAAGACCAAGTAAACGATTAATCGGATCTGAAGAAGAGAAGGAAGCGGAAGGATAGTACAGACGGCGCAGAGTAGCCAAGGTTGTCGCTACGATGCGATAGACACAGTACACGCTAAAACCATATGTCGGGATTAGAAGGAGCTTACCGACAGCCGTTGCTGCGCGAGCAGTGTTGGCCTGTCGTGAGCGTAGCATGTTTAAATTCGAGGATAGGTTGGCTTCCATCGCTTCCAGACCGGCGATTTCCAGGCGCAAGCTGCGTATCTCGGCCGCGTCACCTCCACCACGTATCGAACCAAAGACCTTTGAGACAAACCCCGGCTTGTCAGCTGACGAGGTCTCGGCAACTTTGCGCTGCAAAGCTTGCAGGCGATGACGTTTCGTTACAAGCATCTCGTTGGTGGCGTCAAGACCAGCTTGTTTGCGGGAGATATCTGAGTCTGTCACTGGGCGGCGAGACGCTTTGCTCCCAAAAGTATGCCACGGGGAGGAAACGGAGGCGAAACCGGACAGCAATGCCATGAGAGAGATGCCAATGACACCAATACGCTCAAGGCACGCACGCGCTATTGTGCTTGAAGCGGTCTGGGACTCGACGCTCATCATTTTAGCACTCGGACGCGCGACTTCGCCACCAACGGGTACCAGGTTTCCGAGTGACCAGAACACAAATAGCCAGACGCCGAAGATGGTGAACTGGAGGATCCAGGCAGCCCGGGGCAAGCGACCTCTAGATGTCCTCTGGAAAGACCAGCCAGAGCTAGCGATCAGGGACTGCAGTTCGAGGAACGGGATAAGGACGACGAGAAGGAATAGAAGCGTGGGAACGGTAATTCGTAAAGCCGTCTCTCGCGCGCGAGGATCTACCAGTTCGGATATTTCGCAGAGAATCAACTCTGCAAGGACCGCAGCTAGGCCGATGGTCGTCGAGAAGGCACCGGCTGCAATTCGCCTCCGCAAGGATTTGGCGCCATGCTCGGCATGGGCTTGCTGTAGAGATGGCGGGGCATCGGAGGGCAAGAAATGGTCCTCGCCATCGCGGGAGCCTTGGATGCGCGATAGCTGAGGGAAGATGGTTCGCAGGACTAGGACGGACACGCTCACAAAGGTGAGGATAAAGGGGCTCAAGGATAACGTAGTTGACAAGACCGACGGCGCGGCCAAGCCAGCCGCCGTACAGAGGTCATCGGCGCAAGTTGAGGCTCGCATTGGGAACGATCAATCAGAATGGCTGCCTTTCGCGGACAAGGTTAGGAGGGAGACTTCATTCGGTTGAGCTGAAGGTGGTTTCCTGACTATCCAAGAGCAACGGGCGTTGTCATGGATGCTAGTGGGTGTAACATGTTGGCCTTGGGAGACACAGGTGGAAGTTGAAACGAATTGGAGATGGGTGGTTGTTGGTTCATAAGTCGATCTCCGAAAAGATGACGATAGCCATGCATTGCAGGAACGGGGGTCCACCTTTACAGCCACAGGTGCTAGTTTCGTCTTGAGGTCCCGTCCGCCGTCGGGACTTCCAGCCACTTGTAAGTGTGGCTTTATGCACTTGTGGCTACCTACCTATGTAATGCATTCAAGCCTCAACTCCACCTCCTCTAGAAGTACCGGGTACGTACCTAACCTACCTAGTGGACACCACATGGTACCTGGTGGCATGCGAGAGCTCCAAAAAAAAAGTTCGATATTCTTTGGTCGCGGGACAATCGACTTGGTGGGATCCGTGAATCTCAACAACGGTCCACTGCCAATTGATGCAGACCCTCCCCAAAACGATTTGGGGAACACACTGCGACTATAGTTATTTCAGAGTATGGCAGCCTCAAGTAGAGGCAGCAGCATTGCCGCTGCATTATCGCGTAGTCAGTCCACACATCGCCGCTCCCATGCCCGCCTTGAGGTTTGGTCCTAACCTCCAGCAGGACAGCCAAATATATGCGCCAGCTGCAGGAGTTCCCAATTCCGAACATACTCTGCCACCGCCGAAGCAACAACGACGGCTGAGGCTCATCATCTAAAACCTACCGAATCGCAACCACACCCCCCCATCACAGCATCCCGGAGAGTTGAGTATCGCATAAAAAGTGGCATCATCCTCACACGAGCACCCTTGATCACCCGAGCTCTGACGCCCTTTGAAAACGCCTTTTTCTTCTACCAGAAGCGCCTAAACGAGCGATTGGTCCTGCCCTTCCGGCATACTCTCTACTTCAAGAAGGACACAGCAGCGGATCTAGATTGGAGAATCAAGTTTGAAGAGAGGGGCGAGATTGCTGCCAAGGAGCTCGGCAGATACTATGCGAAAGGACGAAATGCATGGAACGATGAGCTGCTGGTGGGCAGTACGTTGAGCGACGAAGAGAGGATACGAGAAATTCTGCTCAAGGACGCCGAGAACCGGGTGACCGAGGATGGCGAAAAGGCGCAGCCGGACGAGGTTGTGCCCGTTGAGAGGCCAATGGATAGAATCACAGAGGCCGACAAGACGAACGATGTGAGGCGGTTAGATCGCAAGCTCGACAGGTCCCTCTATTTAGTCGTTCGAGGGAGCGATGGTAATTGGCACTTCCCGACCGCGGATGTGCCCACAGACGAACATCTACACGAGGTAAGTTGATATTATGAAAACTCGGTTCATCTGCCATATACCTTTAATAACCCTGGTCACAGACGGCAGCGAGAGCACTAAAGTCCGCGGCCGGTGTCAACATGAACACCTGGATAGTAGGCCGTGTGCCAGTCGCTCACCTTGTTACCCAGCCCGAGTTCAACGAGGACACCTCGTTGAAGCAGCGAGGTGAGAAGATATTCTTCTTGAAAGGAAGGATTATGGCTGGCCAAGCCGACCTGAAGGACAACAAACTAGGCCTAGAGGACTTCAACTGGCTCACGAAGGAGGAACTCGAGCAGAAGCTAGACGAGAAATACTTCCACGCTGTGAGGCTTATGATGGCAGACCGGTAGAAAGCGGATACTGTGGCACAGAGCCGCTTGTAACATACGACAACCATTATATCTAGACAATGTAACGTACTGTATTTATGACAGCCATCTCACTATACCTCGGGGGCTTGAGAGTCTGCTGATATCTTCCAATTCGTTTAATCATAAACGTAAAGAAAAGCAGGTGCCCTTAAAAATGAGTTCTGAGAAGAGACACATAAAACTTAATAGGGGCATCCACCTATAAAGGGGCTACTCTCTGAAACTTCAAGAGGCCACCATACCAAATTAGCCACGTCTAGTTGCTACATACGATAAGCATAGCATTCTCTGGAAGGAGGAATTGGAATCGCAACAGCCTGTTATTACCCGTTACTCCATAGTAGTCGTGTATACGTGACAAGTGTATACGTGACAATATTTTTTGGCACATTGCCTGAACTATCGGCTAAGGACAATCCCGATGTCCCTAAATACCACTCGGAGAACACAATATTGGACAAGAAAAAAGGGGGCATATGTGCATTAATCGCATATATGGAAGAAGACTGCTGTCCTAATTACTTGTTGCAGTCTCTACATCTAGTCAACTTCGTGACATCTACCCGCCCCTGCACTTTGTTCCATCCGTTTACTCTGCGAGACAGAATGGCTCTAGTCGGATAAACATGCGATCCATCTCAACAGTTACCATCTCGCGGCTCCCAGGCGACATGGAACATTCTGAAATGCGGAGGGGAGAGAAGCGCCTAAACGAACGAGATCGCGCCGGCTCCCGCAACACGGGTCTTGTTGCCGTACACATCCCAGAACGGCGAGGACCAGGGCGGGAGGATATGTATCTCCTTTTCCGAGTAATTCTCTTCTGTTGTTTTCAGGGGCTGAGATCTTTTCTTCCGCTCAGGCTCCAAGGGAGTCCATTTGCGAATCGCGTTTATGAGAGCCTCTTCGTCGTTGTCCAAGTCTAGGATACTCGCGGGTTCCGACGGTGACGGCTCGCTACAAGAATCCGTTAGTTAGATTGAGCTAGAGTTTATTTTTCTTTAAAAATATTTATAAGGATACTTCGTTTATTGGAAGTTATCGTACCTTTTCCTAGATATAGGCCCTGGCGCGTCATTATTATGAACATACGTGGTTTTTGGTCGGTAGATCGTCTCGTTGACGGGGACCAAATGCTGCTCCTGACGATACATGCTATGGGCTTGTCTTAAGAATACGCTCATAGTTATGGAACCTGCTGCCGTTAGTCATGATTTATACCTAATGTCAATAGAGCAAAGGTTTAACTTGCTGTCATAACCGGCGTGATGAGCATCGCCGCCGAGGATTGCAGATCCAGCCACAGAAGGAAACTGGTGCCCTTCGTACGACCGGTGGAGTTCTTTTAAGGACATATCCGAATCCATCATGTGGTGTCCTCTTGTATGCATATACTTAGTGTCGACGATTCGAGGGAATAGTTCGTGGATATGGTGAAGAAAATCATCCACGCCGTCCGGGAGCGGTCCGAAGAATGTATTGTAGATAAAGACCAAGTCATAAAGCATGTTGTGCCCGACCAGGACTGGCCGCCTCTTCTTCAAATCTGCTTCGCACTTTTCAATGTCGAACTTCTCGTTGGAAGCACCGCGGAACTCAACTCCTGCTCTATCACCCACGTCGGCGGTACATTCAAGGTGGGCTTGCTGGGCGAATGACCCCCCTGTCAATGCTTCAAGGACAATTCGTAAGCCTAGCTGAATTAGCTCAAATATTCGATCATCTGCACACGGATATGCTTACCGGCCAACTTTTCTGCTTTTTCTATATTAGCTTGTCCCCAAGCCTCCGTCTGCATCCAGGATTGCAGTTAGTTGGTGCAAAGCCGAGATTTGCAGAACGACGGTTCACAAACCTGCACCTTGTCACCTTCGTTGATTCTTCTGATAAACATGAACCCCATGGTACCCTTTGTACCCTTTATGGCTTTAAACCGGGGAAATTCTTCCCTGATCAACTGCTTAACCAGTCGAATCTGGAGGCCGTTTAGTTTGTCGCTGTGCTGACTCGTGATTATAGTCTTGGGGATGGAGTAAAAAGCGTTAGCCTCAAAATGGTTGGCATACGTAAAGTAACATACCGGTTCGAAGGTTGTTCCTATATCTCTAGCGGCTAATGCCGCTCGGCACTCTTCATAAAATGTCCTTGATGGCTCATCCAGCTCTAGAACATTAATATGTTGCTCATCGGTCCTCTGAGCTTCCCTGCAGAGCTGCAGGGCTCTCTGTTGCTCGTCTCTTCTGAGATAGTGAACACCGTTTTCCAGGGCCCCAAAAAGGCACATCTTATTGTCTCGTAAGAATGAGAATGAGGTTGCGGCGACGCTAAACTTTCGGTTGAGGGAGCGTGTTAATAGCCCTGAGAAGCGTCCTCTTGGGAAAAGGGGCGACACAGAACAGTTGAAACTTGTAGTAGTATATTTCGCTAGCAACATATGTCAGCGACTGATACAATCCCAAGAGCCGAAGGAACATACAAGACTCTTCTTCGTAGTGACAACAAGTGAGACCTATCTGCGCAACTTGATACGCCTCTGCTGCTTTCTTGGCGCGTACATAGGCATCGTGGGTAGAAATTGTATGTTGATAGGGGCCCATCTCTAAGGAGATTCCTGTCATCTCAACATCAATTGCGACGAATCTCGCGTCGCGAATAGCACTCAACATGTGAGGCAGCCTCGCCCAGAATGTCGCGCTATCAACATCCATTATGTTGGTATGCCGTGCTTAGGACTGTTATGAAAGCTGGATTTCCACAGCATCTGACGGATTCCAAACTTGGTAGATTAGAAAAAAAAAATGTTTCTTTGGTCGCCGGAGGAACGAACGTGGAACGTAGATTGGGCCGTGGTGTTGGTTGACGTTGGCAAACTACATAAATACTTCCGGGAGCCTACCGAGAAAGCCAATTCCATCTTGAAAATAAACTAGTGTTTTCAAAGACAACCAAACATACATGGAACTGTAACATAAACACAACCAATGTTAGAGAAGTTTGTGTCTATCAAGCAGCCATGCCACTGGCATACCTCCATCGCTGTCCAGTAATAGACTTGGTAAAGGTGTTGGATGAAGCGATATAATTCAACAGATCCTATTACTAGTTGTCGCAACCTGGTGTCTCTTTGTATACTGAAACAATTTTCTCCGTGTTGAATGGTTATTTCTGACTTATCACCATGACTCATGACCCCTGATTCTCCCATGCTGCCATCACGTATCACGTCCCCAAAGTTTGAGGTCGTGTCTACCAACATGTCATTGCGCTGTGATAGCCCTCAGCCTAAGATCAGCAGAATGTTGCGATGTAGAGATTCGCCCGGCAACATTTTAGTAGTCCACAGTAGATTTTGAATTCCTGAAGCAGGGGCAATATATACCAAGCAGACTGTACACCCTTTAAGCAGAGATTATGTTGGCCGATACACAGCCAATGAATAAGTGCTGTAGATCTTGGACAGAAACTTATACTGGGAGTGTTAGACGGATGCAGGTAGGTGTTGCTGTAGGGTTTTACGAGGTGATAGGTAGAGTCTCGTTGTAATCGCCATATCCCCTCTCCAGAACCTAATAACGACATAGTTTTCATGTGAAGACGAAGTTATGAGCAATATACCAGCGAGCAAATTGGATCATGTGCAGTCGGCTCACGAGACTCTCAGGGGTCCGAAGTTAAATGAATTCGCCGACCCCTAACCGGCCCTAACACCGGGGGACTAGAGCGGATCAGGACTAGTGCCGGTCAATTCGCTCTTGACGTAACAACGTGGAGCTCGAGCTGCCAGGTGCAAGCCCGACATGCCGAGGCTAATTAAAAGAAAAAATCACAACACACAAAGCGCAGCCACCCGACGGATTATGAAAGCTTCCCCAGCCAACCCATCCACATGCCAGCTGTAGCCCGTCTATTTGCTCTTCCACACCTGCTGCAAGCTTAACTCGCTGGCTTCCAATGGCTCCTGGCATTTGAGTGTCGTCGAATCGACATTCGCCCTTCCTCTTCTTCCTCCTCCCCGCCTCTTTATCATTCCTCTTGTTTTTTTTTTTGCTTTTCTTGTGGCCGCACTCCGATTGTTCTTTTAATGAAGTTCCATTTCTCGTCCGATCTGTCACCGCGCGTATCGTGCCAGTGACCAGGGCCGCTCCCCCCCGATTTCCGATCTAGATAAAAGGCATACATACATACCTACTTAGCAAAAAACACCATGGATGGGTCCTACTCCACGATTATGAGCAGCCCGACGGCCTCCGAGGGCTTCGGGTCCCAGGTATTATCGAATTCGATATCGTCCCTGGCGTCGCCGCAGACCGCGCGGAACTCGACGTCCCATATCTCGAAGACGTACCGGCAGGCCTCGCAGTTGTTCCTGACGCGTCGCCTGCCCGAGGCCCTGTCGACAGTCTTGCCTCTGATTACACCGCTGACCGAAGGTGCCGCCGATGTGAATGGAGTGACGGAGCCGGCCCCGGTAGCCCGTGCGTCACGGTCAACGAGGATAAAGGTGTGGAGCTTGTACCTGACCGTCCTGAACGCCATCCTCGAGCTGGATCCCGACGAAGGAAAAGATACCTTTGGCACACAGGAGTGGCGGGCTCTGTGCACCAAGGTGAGGGAAGGCGAGGTATGGGAAGAAGTGGTGCAGTCTGGGTATCACGGGGTCGAAGGAGATGTGGACTCCGAGGTGGTCATAAATTTGTGAGTTCAGCCCAATTGACGCCTGGCAAAAATACCTATGGGATATATTCTTTCGTGTTTCCGTTGGTCCAAGTGGATCCAGTTCAGAGAGGGATGAATCGAGTAAGGCTTGGAGGGTGGAAGTGTAAATGGATAGATGATCCCTTCACGGGCTGGATGATTATCTAGATCAAGGGCTATTGCGAGTGGGTAGCCCTAACTAAAGGACTTCATAGCGGCAAATATGTCGCCTTACTCGGGATGGGGGGGGTACTCGTGTGCTCGGTGTTTGTGTGATTCGCATAAACTGCGCCGAGGGGACGCATGCCTTAGTTGAACTTCAACTCCCATGCAAGACGCTAACCATGCGAAATTCCAGGGCGACACTTCTACTTGCACATGCTAGATCACAGGTTCTCAACCAGAAGAGACTAGAGAACTATTTAGCTTCATCGACAACGCCGAATCTTGATATATCACAGAAGTTCGAAGCACATAAGTCACCACGTTTGCCATCGAGAACTCGGAGGTCGCCATCTAAGGGAGCCAGCGGTGCCGATACGCCAAGGGATCTCAATGCCAGAGTAAAGATCTTGGAGCTCTATACGCTTCACGTCCTTTTACGCAACAACGAATGGGACTATGCTAGAGAGTTCATCAGTGTCAGCCCAGTACTCGACGACGAAAGAAGAGATGCCTTCTTACAGGCCCTCCAAAGTCTACGCGAGGAGCAGCAAGAATCCGAACGAAGGGAAAATGAAGAGAAGCAAAGACAGGAAGAGAAACTGCAAAAAGACATCGAGGAGGCTAGAAAGCTACGAGCAGAAAATGAAGCAAGAGAACGGCGGCGGATAGAGGAAGAGCGAGCACGGCGAGAAGGAAGCGAAGTCGATTATGGCATCGAACAAACACCGAGTCCCCCTGGATCCAGTAAGGCCCGGCATACGAGAAGTGGCTCCGCATTGTCGAAGTCCTCAGCCAGGTCGTCACCCGGGTCGAGGGGGAAGAAGGTTGTAGCGCGTCCAAGTATGGGCGCGCGAGCAGTTATGATCATCACTAATCTTCGGAACGTCCTTGAGCAGACTGGGGCTTCACTCAAGTCCAACCCTACGTTGCTCCTGCGATTTATGGCTTTTATCATTAGTCTTATTATTATGTTTGGGAAGAGGAGCATTCGGGAACGTATCCAGCGTATTATGGGGACAGGCTGGACTAAGGTCAAGTCGACTGCGGGTATGGGTGTCAAGGTCAGCTATATCTAGCTGGACCAAGATTTTGTTTTTCTTCGTATGCATTAATACAGTGTTGATAGTGCTTCGGCATTTCATCTGTACAGTAGACTGAATCAATGTACACATGCATGACATGACGTATGGAACACGAGTAACCGATTTTCATTTAGACGCAGCGCAAAAGGAGACAGATTTGAATACAGTAATGAATTCGCAACTAGCATGGTAGGGGTATCAATTCTACCCATTGACAACTGCTATATGTAGCCAACCTTTAAAACTCCGTCGTAAATGCATATATGGAACAATTTTTTCCCTCACATCCCAACCTTGCACCATTGATGTTTTGAAGCAGGCAGATCTCCTAGACACTCGACATTAAAAGCCCAGACCCGGGCAGCAGAGGGGTTAGTACCCCGTCCGATTCGTTTTCTTCTGATAGAACAACTGCCAAAGGGGGGAAATCAACCGTTAGCATTTATAGCAGACAAAAAAAGAAACTAATAAACCCAGATTCCTCTCGGGATGACGAGAGCGGAAAAAGGAGGAGGGGAGGAGGGAGGAAGGAAGGAAAGAAAGTCTGGAGAAACTCACGTCCGTCCTAGAGCTACCGAGATTTATGATCTTGGGGCAGCCGTCGCGGTCCTTCTCGAGGCGGGTGCACTCGAAGCAGTAGAAGGCGTCCGAGATGCCCTCGCCGCCGCAGACGACGCACTTGTTCTGGTAGTTGCCGAAGCTGCACTCGTCGCAGATGCGGACGAGGGTCGTGGGCCGCACGTACGAGTCGCACACGGGGCACTTGCCGTCGCACTTGTCGCAGAGCCGGCCGATGGCGATGCCCGACTGCTTGCGGCACATTACGAGATCGCTGGACGGAGAGGGAGAGGAGGGGGTTAGCAGGTGTACTTGGTGTTGGTTGAGCTTAGGAAAGGGGAAGGGGGGAGCTGGACTTACGGGTGGTGGCGGGACATGTTGGCTGGTGTTCAACGATAGCGGAGGTAGCCCTAGAGGTATGCTTCGTCTAGGGAGGCTCGTGGGAGGGGATAGTTGGGATTGCCTCTGCGGGGGAGTGGTCGGGTGGTTGAAAGATTGCAACTTCGACGTTGGAAAGTCGGCGTAGGAGCAAAAAGAACAAAAGGGTTCTTTGGGGGTTTTTTCTTCTTTTTTTCTTGCAAGCTCAGCGCTCTCAAGGTAGAATCTGATGGAAGATTCGCCGTTGGTGTGATGGGATGTCCAGTGGCAATCGGTAAGTCCAAGGGTGATACCTCGACGCAGGGTCTCCGAGCGTAGGCGCGAGAAAGGGAAAACAAAAGGGTCTGTTGCGCAGGATCAGCGATGTGAAAGTTGGAGGGTTGATCGGCGCAAGGCCCGAGCTGTAGATATACCAGAGTGGAAGAGGCTGCGGCGTTGTCGCTGCAAGTCGCGTGGGTACAGTACCTGGTACGGGTACATAATCCTAGTTTCTGCATGAACTAAATCCATCGGGGCTAACACAAGACCTGAGCTATACTATGCATTCGGTACGTAGTCATCAGGAGTCTATGCACTAAATAAGATATACGCAGAAGCTAGGATTAAACCCGTATCTGCAAAAGGTGGGGCTCGAGCTTGCGTGCTCCAAGGATCGCGCGGCCGCGTCCAGCAGTTGTCCCTACTGATTTTCATCGCTGCAAGTTCCAAACCGATTGATCGCACTTCCGAAACCTTCATCAGCCTTGCCGTGTCTCCGCATTTACCGACGACACCACGAGTATAATGGTGTAAACTGCGGGATATATTATCGCCCTGTGCGGCATATTCTTTCATTGACTTTATCTCCAGCTCCTTTTTACTCGCTGTCTTCCCCGACATCCTTTTCTAGCCATGTCGACCAACATCGCAAGGTGAGCACGAGCCGCATCCGTGCTGTTCATTCATTGTTACTGACAACCCTTCCGACACAGTTCGCCGAACGACCATGACCCCGAGTTAAAGAAGGTGGACCTTGAAGCCGAGAATCATAGTGGTGAACATGGCAAGGTGCAGAAGCGCAAGGCGTCGCCGCCGTCTCCAAATGAAGATGCGGACTCCAAGTCGCCGAAACGAACGAAGCTAGGCAGTGATACGGCCGAGGCCAACCCCAGCGCACGGCTGCCGACACCAAAAGAACCAAGTATGGATCGCCGCGAAAGCACAATGCAGGAGGAGAAAAAACGCGGGAAGCGGTTATTCGGTGGTTTGCTAAGCACTCTAAGTCAAACCACTACCAGCTCGCAGCAGAAGAGACGACAGGAGATTGAGCGACGACAGCAGGCAAAAGTCCATCAGCAACAGGCCGAGGACCACAAGCAGAGAGAAGAGAAGCTAGAAAAGCTGAGGACCATACGGAAGGTAGAGCAGGTGAAATTCGACGAAAAAGTAGTGAGTTAGCCTAGGATATGCGCGCTTGCTTGCTCATGAATCGTCTGTGCTAATGGGCGTACTAGATGCAAACCCGGCATTCGAACATGCGCGCCACCGCGCGGTTCCTACAAACTCAAAGCAAGCCCAAGATAGTGAGCAGCCTAGTCAGAAGAGACCCGGACACGTACTAATTACGCGTCTCTATCACAGTATTTTTTGCCCTGGAAGCTCAGCGAGAAGCAAGAAGATATAATCAAAGATCAGATCCGAGATGTCGAGGACATTATTGCCAAGGAAGTTCTTGAATTCAAGCAGCAGAAGGAGCAGAGATTGAAAGCTCTGGGTGTCGCAGTGAAAGCCCCCCCACCTGAAGCCAAGGAGACAGTGGGTAGATCTGATGATGTTGAGCATCCTACTAACATTCCACCCCCTGATCCTACTAATCGCGCTCCCTCGCATACTACTGGTAAGGCTGGCCATGAGAAAGAATCCGATAGGGCAGACGATGTTATGATTGAGGAAGACGAGGACACGGTCATCTACTGAGGAGGGTTTTATGGTCCCTTTTTTTCTATGTGCCGGCCTTGGGGGATTACTTGTATTAAGGAAGGTTTAAGCAGCCAGGGTGTTTAGGCGTTCCTGATCGATGTGGACATCGGCCGTAGATTTCGGATGTGGACTGGGCGGGACGATGTGGGCTCGGAATGATACCTCTATGCGATTCTTACAGAGTCGCGAAGCTAGTGCGATAATTCTTGTTGATTGTATGTATTTCCTGAAGGTGAGAACGAAATTATCTGTGACGGGGTTATCGTTCGATTTGATCTTGTATATGTACAACAGGTTTTTCACTACCTACATGTAGTTCACTTACTGTGTATGTATGTATTACGAACATGCCGAGGCTCGGTTGTGACATAGACTACCCTACCTCTTACCTAATTGGCGGAGGCTGCGGTCAAAAGTATGAAGCATTTCGTTATGATTACCTACCTAGTACATAAACATTCCATCGCGGCCTCCGTAGGTTACGTGACGTCGGCCAATCTTTACTATTGTTAGAAACTCAAATCATGCACGATCCGGCAAGGATTTTCAGTTCCCCTGTCGGTGTGGTCCTCACCTGAAACGACCAATTAGGGGGAAACAGGCAAGACAGTATTACTCTTTTGTCTGATACCCTGATACCGTGCTTTGTGATATCTCGGTGGCTAGGGTAGGGGGCCAATTCGGAGGCCACGACTCCCCGCATCTTTACCAAGGTACTGATCGATATAGACCGTAAAAAAAGAATACCTACCTCGGCTGGCTCGCACTACGAGATTCACTAAAGCACGGAAGAGACGAAAATTCCACAAAATCATTATGGATGATCCATTTGTATCCACTTCAACGAAAAGAACATTGGCAGGGGTCGGCTAATTGCGTCGTGTGCATCGGAGTATAAAAGGATCATAGTTGGTTAACATTAATATATATCGAAGAACTAGCCTAGGTACTTGGCGATTGTAGTATATAAAAAGCCCTATAAGCCTGGTACATGCTCAGGTAAAGGCTTTAGCTAACTCCGTCAGCTTACAATTATTTAGACCTGCCATTTAGGGGGGTGGTCTCAAATCTACCTGGTTCGGCGATTAAAGTGAATTTCTACTTCATCCAAACTTCGATCTTTCTCAAGAGTGTCCCGTACACACCAAAAAAAAACACCATGGCGGTCGATGCCCTAGTCCCCAATGACCCCCGCGTTGAGCACAAATTCACCACCGCAGGCGGCTTCAAGTATTACTACATGCTAGCAAAGCCAGAGGGCAAGCCAGCCGCTACCGTCCTCCTCATCCATGGATGGTATCTATATCCCAACCCAACCCCCGAGCACTCCGAGTAAGTGAACTTACCAGGTTTTAACAGGCCGGATCTTGCCATGGGGTGGCGCTACCAAGTACCCTATCTGCTTTCTCTGAACCTGCAAGTTATTGTCCCGGACATGCTGGGATTTGGATATACGGACGCTCCAGATTCTTATAAGGAATACTCCTTAAAGAAGCAGACCAGCTATGTGGCCTCTATCGTGAAAGAAGTCACCAATGAGCCGATCATTATTGGAGGTCATGACTGGGGCAGTGCGTTGGTCTGGTTAGTACGATACAGGCTTTTTTTCCTCAGTTCCATCCTTGGGGCCCGAGATATCCATATCCAGGCTGTTCTGGCATCTGGGGGCTACGGACCCCATATTAGTCGTTCAAAACCTGGGGCTTTTTGCGCAATACCTAAGAGCATCTGCTAACTCTAGCTTTCCCACAGGCGCATGGCCCTCTATTACCCCGAGTTGATTCGCGCCATCTTCAGCATATGCGTACCATTCACTCCCCCGTCGCCCAGGATAATCACGCTGGAGGAGGTGGTACAGAAGTATCCCACATTCGGATACCAGGTCCAATTCAGCGAAGGCGTCGCCGAGAAGATGGTAGGCAAGACGCCCGAGCGACTACGCCTCTTCTTCAACGGCATATTTGGCGGCAAGACCCCGGAGGGTAAACCCATTTGGAACGTGCAGGACGGCCTCGTTGAGGAGTACTTAGAGAAGGCCGGGCCATCCCCGATCGTGAGTCAGGAGATGGTCGAGCACTACGCCCAGGTGTATTCCCAACGCGGTCTCCACGGGCCGTGCAACTGGTACCGCCTGCGCGAGATCATCAGCGAGGAGGAGCTGCCACTCGCCAACAAAGAGATTCGGTTCAAGATACCGGGCATGCTGATCATGGCCGAGAACGACGCGGCGCTTGTGCCGAAGATGGCAGACGGGCAGGAGAAGTACTTCGAGGCCGGGTTGTTGAAGAAAGAACTCATCCCTAAGTGCTCTCATTGGGCCATGGTGCAGAAGCCTGAAGAGACTAACAAGTATATTGGGGAGTTCGTTCGGAGCGTGCTAGGCAATAGTATCAAGTCGGTCCTGTGAGGCGTCGCGATTACAGATAGAATCATGGGTGGCTTGACTATAAGCGACTCGTGTACTCACTTTATTGCAATATACACTTACATGGTATATAATGCCTAATATAGGTTTCCCGTGAATATAGACCAATAGAGTAAAGTTAGGTTGCGATTTATTGGCCTGCACTCAAATGGGCTGGCTTATAGGTTCCAAAACGCCGCACTGAGACTTGTCTTGCACAGAGATCGACTGAAGAAAATAAGCGGTCGTGTGAAATAGGAGGTAGGTAAGGTAACCCACGGTGGGTTTGCGACGAGCTCAAAAATGTCTTCGAGGTTGTCGGGCCTGTCGCAGACATCTCTGCTAATCCTAATAGAGAATAGACCCCAAAGGTACGAAGTAGATACGAGCTCGGTCTAATAATGGATAGGTAGGTCCATCCAACGTTCAAAATTGAGGCTGACTTTGCCCCCTCCCCCTCCCCCTTTAATTCCCGTCCTTAAACTTTCTCGTCTTTTTACCCCGAAATAAAACAGCAGTTATAAAGATTTACACATCTGATATACTGTGTTCCCGTCTCCATCTGCTGGGGTTTCAGATACGAGAGGGGCAATACCCGGTAAGTCTAGAAAATGTTATTTGTTATGCCGTTTCTTATCATCCTATCTAACTTTAGTGGCCCAGGTCAAGATTATTCTGCGAATGTGGATAATATATATATATATATATATATATATATATATACATATTTAAAGGATTTCGTTGCGCTTGACAAACAGTAGATGGGACCGTTTGCCGCATAAAAATTGAAGTACGTAAGGTTAGGAGATGGTCAGGGTAGGTGGTGTTATGTATAAGAGGTTTGGAGTGGTTAGGTGGGTCCATAAATATCAGCCACGAATTTGCAAAGCCTCCCTGTGGTACGTGCCGCAGATCATCTGGCCAATCAGAGAGGCGACTGTCCCCTTTTGCAGGTTCTCCTGGGGCTGGTTGGCTGCTAAGCAGGGTGTCAGGTAGAAGGCGGTGCATGCAAAGAAACACCCTGCACGAACACGGCCTCCGGGTCTGTCCACACTATCAAATACCTTCATACACTAAGCTGATGCAGATGCTCCAATGCGACCTGCCTACCAACTACAACCTGCGTTTCACGACACACTCTCTATTGCCCAACTGCCTTGCCTTGCCTTGCCTCGACCTGCCGATTCTGCCGTAAAAGCTAGTCACGATATCTCCCATCCCAGCTCCTTCGAACCCGCCGAACGCGACGTCTTCCCATCGCCGCCTCAGTCGATTCAATCTATCCTCCTGATTCCCGTCCTCGATCCTCCTACATGATACACCTACGAGCGTCGGCCATCTCCCATTCCACCTACTCCTGACCTTAACACCGCAACGCAAGCTTGTAACGAGACTCTTTTTTTCTTTCTTCTTGTTCTTCTTTTAGATCAAAAAATCTGGATTGATTAATTCTAATTCGTTGTCCCTCCCTTGACTACTACTAAGAAGCTGGAAACCCAGGCACCGATCCCGAATTTCTGATCCGTGTTTCTGTTCCCCTAGAGTCTCACATGCCTTCACTCTTTCTCCCTTCGTAATACTCATCCCTTCGCGACATGGCCGGCAGGGCGCCTCCTGGTGGCAGCGCCAACAATGACCTACTACTCGATCTCGATGATCAACCCTCCTATGGCGGGCATAGAGCGCCCATAGACGACGACCAGATCCTCCGTAACTACAACAACGACCCTCCTCGACCCTCGGTATCCTATGACGATTTTATAGGCGGTAGCCAGACTACCCACCCGAGCGTAAAGAACCCACCACCAGGCGCGAGCAATTTGGGTCCTCGGCCGCCCTACCTATCCGATGCCGACAGGCAATACAGCCAGACCTCTGATTTACACAATTATCAAAGATACGCCGACGATTTCGACGATTACCCCGACGACGGCCAATCATACTACCAACATGGAGGCGCGTCGAGTGGAAGCGGGGATGTGATGGGCCGTGAGAATGCACGCAATCGCAATAGTGTGCTCGGATTGGGCGGTGGCTTCTTAGGCAGAGCCAAGAACATGCTTGGAATGGGACAGAAGGGCTATTCAGAGATGGATCTCCCCTTGACGCAGCCGGGCCGCGGACGAGGGGACCCAGCAGGTCACGATGCGCAGGCTAAACAGGGCAAGAAGTTCGAGCTGAAGAACTTCAAGTTTGGCTTTGGAGGCAGCAAGCCGGACCCTTCGACACTTGGGCCCAGGATCATCCACTTGAACAACCCCCCCGCGAACGCGACGACTAAATATGTCGACAACCATGTCTCTACCGCCAAATACAACATCGCTACCTTCCTACCCAAGTTCCTCATCGAGCAGTTCTCTAAATTCGCTAACGTCTTCTTCCTATTCACCGCCGCACTCCAACAGATCCCTAATCTGTCTCCGACGAATCGCTACACGACTATTGGCCCTCTCATTGTTGTCTTGTTGATTTCTGCAGGCAAGGAACTGGTCGAAGACTACCGTAGGAAACAAGCTGATAGTGCTCTCAACAACTCTAAAGCTAGGGTACTACGGGGATCTAATTTTGAGGAGACGAAATGGATCAACGTGGCCGTAGGAGATATCGTACGAGTCCAGTCGGAAGAACCCTTTCCCGCCGACCTGGTGTTGCTTGCTAGCTCGGAACCGGAGGGCTTGTGTTATATCGAGACGGCGAATCTGGATGGTGAGACTAATCTGAAGATCAAGCAGGGCTTACCGGAGACGGCTGCACTGGTCAGCCCGGCGGAGCTAAGCAGGTTAGGTGGCAGGATCAGATCCGAGCAGCCCAACAGCAGCTTGTATACGTACGAAGCGACTCTGACCATGCAAGCTGGCGGTGGAGAGAAGGAATTGTCTCTGAACCCAGAACAACTACTACTTCGAGGAGCTACCCTAAGAAACACCCCTTGGATCCATGGCATAGTAGTCTTCACTGGACACGAGACGAAACTGATGCGCAACGCGACGGCAACCCCGATCAAGCGGACCAAGGTCGAGCGTCAACTCAACTTACTGGTTCTGGCCTTGGTAGGCATGCTCCTCGTCCTTAGTGTTATCTGTACCGTGGGCGAATTAGTGTTCCGATCCGTGAGATCGGAGTCGATCCCGTACCTGATGTTGGATTCTCTTGGTGGCGCCAGTGCGGTCATCCAAGCCATTTTCAAGGATCTCGTCACCTACTGGGTCCTGTTTTCTTCCTTGGTCCCGATTTCGCTGTTCGTCACGGTGGAGATGGTTAAGTACTGGCACGGCATTCTCATCAACGATGACCTCGACATATACTACGACCAGACGGACACACCCGCAAATTGTCGGACATCAAGTTTAGTCGAAGAATTGGGCATGGTCGGCTTCGTTTTCTCTGACAAGACAGGGACCTTGACGTGCAACATGATGGAGTTCAAACAGTGCACGATAAGCGGCATACAATATGCGGATGAGGTACCAGAGGATCGAAGAGCCACGGTCGAGGATGGTGTGGAGGTCGGAATTCATGATTTCAAGAGACTAAATGAAAACCTGAAATCCCACGAAAGTGCCAAGGCTATCGACCAATTTTTGGCTTTGCTGGCTACATGTCACACCGTTATTCCGGAACGGCAGGAGGGACCAGGCGGCAAAATCAAATATCAAGCCGCATCTCCTGACGAAGGTGCTTTGGTTGAGGGTGCTAAGATGATGGGCTATACATTTGTCGCTCGAAAACCACGGTCCGTGCTCATTGAAGTTGAAGGCAAGGAATACGAGTATGAGCTTCTAGCCGTTTGCGAGTTCAACTCGACAAGGAAACGAATGTCCACGATCTACCGGTGCCCGGACGGAAAAGTTCGACTGTACTGCAAGGGTGCTGATACGGTCATTCTAGAACGTCTAAGTGAGGATAACCCTCATGTTGAGCAAACCCTGCTGCATTTGGAAGAATACGCTTCTGAAGGTCTTAGGACCCTTTGTTTAGCAATGCGTGAGGTCTCCGAACAGGAATTCCAAGATTGGTACGCGATATTCGATAAGGCGCAAACCACAGTGGGTGGTAACCGAGCCGAAGAGCTCGACAAGGCGGCCGAGCTCATCGAAACTGGCTTTTACCTGCTTGGTGCGACTGCCATCGAAGATCGCCTTCAAGACGGTGTGCCAGAGACTATTCACACACTTCAACAAGCGAATATTAAGGTGTGGGTCTTGACTGGAGATCGACAGGAGACGGCCATCAATATCGGCATGAGTTCTAAGCTCCTTAGCGAAGATATGATGCTCCTCATCGTCAATGAAGAAGACGCCGCGGCAACTCGCGATAATATACAGAAGAAATTAGATGCAATCAGGAATAACGTCGAAGCGTCGGTCGAGACGGATACTCTAGCCCTTGTCATCGACGGCAAGTCCCTTACGTACGCCCTAGAGCCTGACATGGAGAAACTGTTTTATGACCTGGCTGTGATGTGCAAGGCTGTTATTTGCTGCCGTGTCTCGCCCCTGCAGAAGGCTTTAGTTGTCAAAATGGTCAAGAAGAACTCACCTGAGATCCTCCTCGCTATTGGCGACGGGGCGAACGATGTGTCTATGATTCAAGCTGCCCATATTGGAGTTGGTATATCTGGTGTCGAAGGCCTTCAGGCGGCTCGATCTGCCGATATTTCGATTGGCCAGTTCCGATTCCTTCGCAAACTAACCCTTGTTCACGGTGCCTGGAGTTATCAACGTATCAGCAAAACAATTCTCTTCTCGTTCTATAAGAACATCGCCCTTTATATGACACAATTTTGGGTAAGCCGAGCGCTTTACTTGACCCTACTTCTCCCACTGCTCCCATCCCCAAAGATGCCTAGCACAATTCTATCATTCTTAACGTACCGCCGCTTCTTGTGACTCATCGAAATATCACTGTTCGTATCTTGCTAATCATAGCCAGTACACGTTTCAAAACGTCTTCTCTGGAGCTATCATATACGAGTCGTGGACCCTTTCCTTCTACAACGTCTTCTACACTGTCTTGCCGCCCCTCGTCTTAGGTATCCTAGACCAGTTCATTTCTGCTAGACTACTCGACCGATATCCCCAGCTATATTCGCTAGGGCAACAGAACCAATTCTTTAAAGTTAGCACGTTTGCTGCCTGGATTGCCAATGCCGTGTACCACTCGATTATTCTGTATATCTTCGGGGAGCTCATCTGGTACAGTGACCTTGTACTAGGTGATGGTACGATGGCAGGGCACTGGGTCTGGGGTACGGCTCTATACGCTTCCGTTCTTGCTACTGTCCTCGGCAAAGCCGCTTTGGTAACAAATAATTGGACCAAGTATCACATCATGGCAATTCCGGGCAGCTTGGCAATCTGGTATGTCTTTGTTGCTGTCTACGGTATTGTTGCACCCAAGCTTGGCTTCTCTGAAGAGTACGATGGTTTGGTACCAAAACTCTTTACGAACCCAGTCTTCTGGCTCCAGACACTTGCCTTGCCTATGTTGTGCCTCCTCCGTGACGTCGCCTGGAAATATGCAAAGAGGATGTATTATCCACAGACGTATCATCACATTCAGGAAATCCAAAAGTACAATATTCAAGACTACCGGCCAAGGTATGTTCCATCATCCAATTCCCGTGTGTATCACTTGATCCAGGTCACTGACAAAATATCGTATAGAATGGAACAGTTCCAAAAGGCAATCAGAAAAGTCCGCCAAGTGCAGCGAATGCGCAAGCAGCGCGGCTACGCCTTCTCGCAAGCCGACGAGAGCCAGACACGTGTCATCAATGCTTACGACACGACAAGACATAGGGGAAGATACGGAGAAATGCCCGCATCGACGTCAGGAAGGTAGACCGGGTGGCTGGCTATGTACATGGGTTATGTATGTAAGAGAAGCGAGGGGGTGGAATTATGTACAGGAGTCCGGTGGGACGGCTTTAACGAAACTTCGCTGTATTATTTTTTTTTTCTAGTGACACGCAACAACAAAAAACCAATGGATGATCCCAACCCCCAAAAAGGGTTGCGGGCGAGATGAATTTCATGCACTATCGTCATTCTGTTTTGTGAGCAGCAGGGTGGACAATTGCTAACCTAGATATTTGTTCTTTCGGAGTATATCACGATAGAGTGGCATGTGTTGTGTCGTGTTGTGGACGTCTAGACGTTAAAGGGACGATATTACGTGCTGAGTACTGTGCGTAAAAATTATTTATCTCGCTTCTTAGCCGTGGATATTATGCCGGGGATCTCGAGGGTATTGTATATATATATATAGCAAGTCGCGGTTTCGAGAAGTAGACACGGGTTGATGGGAAGGTTGGTATACTATGGCTGTTGTGGTAAAATATCAAGATGAAAAGCGGTAGGGTACATATCTTCCCCTCTGAAAGAAAAAAAAAAGACGTACCCATCGATAAGTTTGGATGTGTGTGTGTATATAGGCCTCGAGAGCGTGGTTAGAGCAGTTTAACCCATGACATGAAGCGCGGGTTGAAATGCCAGCCAGCCTTTTTATTCATGGAGAAAGAGCCGGTTCCAAGGGACTAGGGTCGGCCTTTTCTCGGGATGAACATAATAGATAAGTAGGTACGTTTTACGTCGGCCGAGAATTTAGTTTCTAGACATGCCTAGGTATAGAACCCAGATGACTCCAGGGTTCGTATGTCTCCTCCTCCCGAATATGATGATATGCATATACGGTACGTATTATTAGGAAATCCGCCTTCTTGATATTACGATGATACATCTCGCTCTTCATCGTTGCCGTCTGTCGCGATATGGAATATCTTTGTAGACTATAATGGGGCGGGCATTCCGCTGATAATATGCACAGTGTCGATTCTTTGTTGTTGACTAACACAGCATCAAGAGGGGGTTTGCATGGCGTCTCGACCCCGAGGTTTCGAATGGTATTTGGACATAACAAGAGCGCGAGGGTTTATAGGCATGTCTGTTGCTTTATTTATTTATATGTGACAGGTAATATAACATGGCTTCCTAGCTACGTGAATATAAAAGTAATTCACATAAATTGAATCCACTTCCGTCGTGAATGCCTCAAGTCTAGACAGTTTGTACCAACTTCAAGTCCATCTCTCACTACATATTCGTATTTATTATCATAGTATCGGCCTTGTGCTGCCACTTGGCGTGGCTATAAATATATAGTGTGGAAGCTTAATTGAACTAATAAACCTAAGCATCTCTTTACTACAAATGTATTCTTAAAAATATTCATATCTTAAAAGAAGTTAACTAATATAAAACCACTTAAAACCTTGTATGTATTTCCTTAATATATTAATAAAGGTATAAGATTTTAATATAAATTAGGGATTAATAACTACAACAACTATAAATCATAAGACACTTAGAGAGAAAGAAACCAAGTAATGTATCAATGTATGTATATGTCAAGGACTCCCTCACCAGTAGATAGCTATATGTAGTGGCTTGTGTAGTGGCTTGTGTCAGTCAAGGCAGGAAAATGGCAGAGGGAACTACATACAGGTATATTGAAGCCTGGAATAGCCCTGGCTGGGAACAAAGAGAGTGTTTAGATGTAAGCAAGAAAACCGCTAGCCTAGGCACTGGTGGTGGTCCAAGCGTTGCACCATATTCAAGTTGGGGTTTCAAACGGAGACTACGGTTTAGCATCTTTATAACGTCTAATAGAACCTCATGCCGAACAATCCCTAATTATCCCCGAACCAGTACCCTACAATTCCCATAATCCTAGCTCCTCGCGCAACGACTTCGTTTGCACTCCATCCTTCAAGGTCCGCATCGTGACAGTGACTATATAAATAGGGTTACAAAAATCATCATGAGATAAGGTTCTTAGGCAAATTCCTATGTAGATCTAAAGGGACTTTTGCCATTTCTAGTTTACTCTTAGGTACCGTAGGTATAGATTTACAAGAGACTTGAAGTGTAATGAGGTACCTATGTAAGAGGCGTACCCGAGTCAGCGACAACACGGAACCGACCACTCGGATCAAGGATTTCTGTAATAGCGCAGCAGAGACAATTTCCAATAACCAATCATCGTTTACACAATTCATATGCTTTCTGCCACACATCACTACGTGCGCCTATCTTTTCTCTATCTCTATGACTTAAATGAATTTTTTTCACAACCCAGATTCGCACCGGAGCACAAAGGGGGAAGTACCGTGAGCTAAAAAAAAAAAAAAATCTCAATAAGCATATACTTCTATATGAGTTTGTGAAGAGATTATGAAGTAGTAAGTACATATAGAGAAAGATGGATATTATAGTTAAGAGAGGTAGTAGGTACATACGGCAGTAGCTTCGAGATCCCTGTCTCAAAGTTGGTATAGTAGAAATCTTAGTAGGTGCATACGAAAATTTACATGCATCTAGTGGTATTTATGCACTAGACTATGGTCCGAGCTTGAGCGCTGATTGGCTGGATTACCCTTGCAACTAACCCGATTTTCTTTAAAACCGCTACCTAGCACTTGCTAGGATTCCTACTGTAAGGGTTTTATTTCAAGGGGAAGAGCTCCAGGGCAGACTTGGCTAGATAGAGCTCCCACACCCACTGCGGGGCGCTGGGAAAAGAAACTAATTTTTCAAAATTTTTGATCTGCCTCATCGGGCGGAACCCGGTGTTCGTCATAATTCCCAGTGCTGACTGAGAAAAGGTACCCGTGCATGTATGTCACTCACTCCTAAAAAAAACTCACGCTCCACCTACATTATTATTGAATATATTTTTCCACGACTCTTTCCCCCTCCGCCCATCTTTTCTCCTCCCAACGTTGGCGGCATCTGTCCTCTACCAACCTCACACTTAGTCGGTGAACCTCCAAAGTCTCCATGGCTTCGTCGTCGAGAGCTTTGGCCCGCCTGACGGCCAGGCCGCTGTCGGGTCCCGAGGCTGTTTTTGCCAGGTTGGGTAGAGCGCATGCTGCCAGCTTCGCAACCAGATCGTCTGCGAGGACACTCCAGCCCTCGGCCCGCGCCGTCGTCGCAAGAACAAGACCGGTAAACCGCCAGTTTGCGAGATCTTACGCCGATGCGCCGCCTAAGAAGAAGCCGCGGAAGATCCGTACGACGTTCCGATGGATATGGCGCACCACCTATCTGTCCCTACTCACCGTCGTCGGAGCAGTCATCTACGACGGCTACCTAGATCGCCATCCAGAGGACCAATTCACCCCCGACCCTACGAAGAAGACCTTGGTTGTTCTCGGTGAGTTGTGGAAACCCCAATTGCTGCCCAGAATCCACCTCACTAACTTGTCCTATTTGTCTAGGCACTGGCTGGGGCTCGGTTGCTCTACTCAAGAAGCTCGATACCGCCAACTATAACGTTGTCGTCATCTCCCCACGCAACTACTTTCTCTTCACGCCCCTACTCCCGTCATGTACCACCGGAAACATCGAACACCGCTCCATCATGGAACCTGTGCGCCAGATCCTGCGCCACAAGAAGGCTGCCGTCAAGTTCTACGAAGCCGAGGCCACCAAGATCGATCCCGAAAGGAAGGTCGTCAAGATCTCCGACAGCAGCGATATCAAGGGAAGTACCAGCGAGACTGAAGTCCCATACGATATGCTCGTCATTGGTGTCGGCGCCGAAAATGCCACTTTCGGTATTCCTGGCGTTCGCGAAAACAGCTGCTTCTTGAAGGAGATCCGCGACGCCCAGGCCATCCGGACCAAGATCATGGATTGCGTCGAGACCGCCGCCTTCAAAGACCAGGAACCAGCCGAGATCGACCGCCTGCTCCACATGGTTGTCGTTGGAGGTGGCCCCACCGGTGTCGAGTTTGCCGGAGAGCTGCGCGACTTCTTCGACGAGGACATCCAGAAGCTGGTTCCTGAGATCGCCCACCGTTTCAAGGTCACCCTCATTGAGGCTCTGCCTAATGTGCTCCCTACGTTTAGCAAGCAGCTTATCGACTACACGGAAAGCACTTTCAAAGAAGAGCACATTGAGATCAAGACAAAGACTATGGTTAAGAGGGTCACCGATAAGACCGTCGAGGCCGAAGTCACTGGCCTAGACGGCAAGAAGTCTACCCTCACTATTCCCTATGGTCTACTCGTTTGGGCTACTGGCAACGCTATCCGCCCGCTAGTCAAGGACCTTATGGCCCATATCCCCGCGCAGAGGGACTCTAGACGTGGTCTAGCCGTGAACGAGTACCTGGTCGTCCAGGGCACAAAGGACATCTGGGCGGTTGGTGACTGTGCCGTTGCTGGGTATGCGCCGACTGCGCAGGTGGCTTCGCAAGAAGGTGCCTTCTTAGCGCGGCTCTTCAACAATATGGCCAAGACCGAAACTCTAGAGGAGAAGGTCCGCAGTCTCAGCGCCAGCCTCAACCTAAAGCCTGGCAACACGGCCGAGGCCGCGAAGGAGATTGAGGACGCGGAGAAGCAGCTACGCCGAATCAAAGACATCAAGCCTTTCCACTACTCGCACCAGGGTAGTCTAGCATACATCGGCAGCGAGAAGGCGGTCGCTGATGTTGCCTGGCTGAACGGCAACGTCGCCAGCGGTGGCAAGCTCACCTACCTGTTTTGGAGAAGTGCCTACCTAAGCATGTGCTTTAGCAGTAAGTCTGCCTCAGCAGTTGACAGGACAATTGATTCAAGTGACGTATGCTGACGGCTATCCTAGCGCGCAACCGGGTTCTCGTAGCTCTTGATTGGGTCAAGGCCAAGTTGTACGGCCGCGACGTTTCCCGAGAATAAGGAGCCCTTGGGCCTCCTATTGTTTTAACCGAGGTACTATGATCGACCGGTCACACACGTCTCTTTTGACTTTCAAATTAACAGATGGGCTTATATTACCTCATCCTCGTATCAGGAGCCTATATCCTTGTGAGCGCGGCGTGTCTTGTGTGTTCTCTTTTTTTTTCTCTCCCTTTTTTTTTTTCCCTTGCTAGGTTGTTAGGGTCAGGTTTTTGCTAGGGAGTTTTATGGAGAAGAAGGCGGGTTTTCCTTCTTATTAGACCAACCCCAACCCCAGAGTAGCCTCGATGTAACTTGAGGATGCTGCTTTCACGTGCTCTTTCGGGGAAGATATCTGTCTCTCGGTAGAAAACTACTGGCTGTTGCACAACTTTATTGGACACATAGAGGAACCAACCATTGGAAACCCTTAGCTTCCACAGGAAAGGGCGGAATGTATAGATTCATCAATACACGGGCCGGGTGTAGAAGGCTAAGGCTAGGCTAGGCAAGGCAGAGATAAAACGGCTGGCTGACTAGGCGCTTGTTTTTGACACCATTACTGGACAGTTAGAGTAATAGAAATGGAATGGAATCTCTTTGATGGTTATTCTTGTAAGATTTTTTTTTCACATCCCCGGTTATCGTGTTATATAGGCATTTAGGGATAGTCATTGCATGATGTCTACGCGATGTACGCAAACGCAAAAAGATCGACAAGCCACAGGCGAAGAAATCCGTATTTCTCTCCCTTTTTCAGCTCTATTAATGTTCCCTTGCTCCTAATTATCTTTCTTTTTGTTTTAGTTCTCCCCCCCTCTCTCTCCCTTCCCCCGGGGGCGGGTGGATGGGAAAATAGCCCATGTTATCATGTTTTTCAGCTCTACATGTAGCTAAGGTGCCTTATTTTTGTATGTATGGGGCCGCTATACCGGAGGCGGGGGGTGATTACTAGAACTAGATGGGTTTAGGTTAGGTAGGGTACTTAGCCTTAGTACCTATGTAATGCAGGTTGGATATAAGTATTCGAGGGGGATAAGAACGGGTATGACATAACATAGTATACTACCTAGGTAGGTAGTTATACTATTACTCACGACAGCCTCTCCAGGTCGTTACTAACTCTTGACCTCCCGAATCCCGAACCTTCCGAACCGAAATATTGGCATAAGCCGATGATCGACCTTTCGCTAACAAGAAGGGAAATCTTGTTAAACATTATGTTAAATAAGGATGGTGCTATATATATATACCTAATATAGTGCTATTACCGCCTTACTATATACTCGATTTCAATATATATTCGTGAATACCTCTAGAATTAAGAAGAAGAAAAACAATAAATGATCTAGCCAAGGCTTGGACTTGTTTACATTTCAAAGCCCCTATTTTCATCATAGTTCCTTTAGCGGATCTATAAACCAGGACCGGAGATATCGGTTACTTAAATCGGCAGTAAATTGTCATAGTTGGTTTTATTAAAGACTCATTATGGTCTTTATAAAGCTTAAGATATACAGTTTATTATCTTTGACTGAATAATTTCGCTATATAAAACCGTGGTACTGTTGTTTTTTCTATTCTATCATTTATATCAAGTGAGCATACTGTTATTCACCCCTGTGTACACGTTAATCAAAATTTCTCTTGCCTTCTGCTATTTGATATTCGTGATTCCACTCCGAAACACGATCGTAGTAACTAGACAATGATATGCCTCATTGCCAAAATGGAGCCAAGCCTACAAAACGGTTCCCTTGCAAGAATGGTGGCGTTGGATACTCCAATTGCATTTGTGCGTCCTGGGGGTGTTCGTCAACCGGTCGGTTGTGCAGGTCGCGGAGCCTCTCTGGACTAACCCAGTCGGCATCCGCATCCGTAAAGTAGAGCTGCTGGACGCGGGCCGGGTGAAGTCGTACATCATCGAGAAAGGCCCATGCCTTTCGTCGATATAAGTAGCGTTGCATCGACGATAAGAGTCCTATGGGGTAGAGCATCTTGTACATACCTGGCCCCTCTGTATAGTGCTTATCTTTTTCGCACAGGAGGTCAAAACCGAGTATACAGTCCTTCCAATCCGTGTAAAAACTATGCTGCCTGCGTTCGCCGACGTTGTGAAACCACATCTGAACGTGATCCCGCCCTTGTTTCCCGGCTGTGGCGGCTTGTAGGAGCGCGGTAGCGAGGTCGAAGCCGAAGCACGAAAGTTCAGAAAAGAGTCCACTTACGGCTGCTCTCCTATTGTATGACTCACACTGGATTGAGATGGCCTTATGAAGCGACTCTACATACGATTGAACGCATGCGATAGCCTCTGCCTCCACCTGCTGGAAAGTTTGGCCCTTGTACTTCCACAGCGAGGACAGCTCGTAATACCAACTGCTGTCGCAAAGGTTATCAGAGCAGCACATTTTGCATAGGAGTTCGTAGCGTAAAAATGCCCTGAAGAATCGCTGTCGTTCCGGGCCAGTGAGGTTCGCCGCGCTGAGCCGAGGGCTTAACGGGTGGCCCTTGTATGTCAAATATTGGCTATGAAGCGACAAGGGCGAGAGACAGAAGTACTCACGGGAAGGGTCTGTGGCGGTCGCTTTGGTAAGGTAGTCCTCGATGAACAATAGTAATCGGCGGTGCAATCTGTAGAGCCGGGCAAGATCGTCGGAAGGCGTGTCGTCGCATTCGTCATCGGGTCTCCTGAGAGGATTGGGGAGTGTCTGGGCTTCCCACGACCTGTAGTGATCGCAAAGAGGACCCGAGAAGACTCCAGTAGTATGTCGAGCTGGGAACAAGATGATTGCCATGGCATCTTGGACCATGTCATCGTCAAAATCAGCAGCGAGCTCGCGCCGACAGACCTCTGTTGTGAGCTTGTGGGAAGGATCCATTTTTTGTGGACTTTCGGTCACTGATCTCCAGGATGGGATGTTCTGGCTAAGAGGAGTCTGAATGGTAACGGTCGATTACGACAAGGCTGGACGCTGTGAGTGTAGGTGAGTGTGGATGTGGGTTTAGGTGAACAGACAAGATGGGATTACTCAAGTTGGAAAACGGGTTGCATTCCAGATGGAGACTGCTCCAAAGGACTAGGTAGGTACGTACCTACCTAGGTATGCGGGGGATGGGGGGTTTAAGTACGGTTGACCAGAAAGCTGAAATCGTTTTTTCCAGCTTTCTACCATTTATAAAGAAGCGCAGTTATTAAACTTAATTATTATAATAACTTTAAACTAGGGCTAAAATTAGGTATCTCCATATTTCAACCGTATATGGCTAGTGTGGGTAGAACACAGTGATACTATGTAGCCAGTAACACAGTAAAAATGCAGTCCCAGAGGCTTCCATACCAACACTTCGACGTTTGTATGCAAACAGACACAGACGGTTCGCCATCCTCATAGCCGTGGGCCTATGTAGAATATCTATAAGGGTTTACCTATTACTCAGATATTTCGGTATGATCGCTTAAGGTATCATGTTTTCTACATAATTAGGTACTAACAAGTAAAAGGAGAAAAAAAGAAAAAAGAGACCGAATCGACAATCACTGTCTCTAATATTTAACCTGCCAGCTCTCCATAGGTTTAAGTCCTTGGAAAAGGTTGGCAATTTCTGGCTGCAAACCTGCTAAATATCCTGTTGGTAGGTACGTACGTAAGTAAAAGCAATAATAAATGATGATATGAAAGATAGGGGTGAGACTGGTGTAATATTGATGTCTAAGGTGGTAACTATCTAGCCGCGTACGAGGAGGGAAGTTTTACTACTTATAGACTTTTCGTACACAGGGGTCCCTTGTGGATTAGTCATCGAGACACGTGACCAACCAGCATATCCAGAATCCTCTACAAAATCTGACATGACTATAGCCTATTCACGATCCAGCTCTAGCTGTGTGGCAACTACCTCTCTCCCTTTCTCTCTAACAAACACAAAAGACTGCTTATTCTATCTTCAAACCTAAAGATGGCCTTGTGACAGAATTACTAAAGATAAGTGACAATTTCACAGCCACTCTCAGTATTACTGTCGTGACCCGAAGCACACCGGATAATACTTGGCAGGAAGACCACGGTGAACAATTCTCTGAATACTTACATAAGTACTATCAGCCGTGGACCTGGCCGATGTGTCCCAAGCTTATGAGATTTATACATTCGTAATAGGATTCGGCATTCTTGAACTTATGCCCGGCTATTCATATGCGGGCTACATACGGAGAAACAAGCTCATATTACCTAGACACGGGTATATTTTCCCTCTATTATCACCTGCGAGCCCGAGGCTTAAACACTACGGTCTACAAACCGAACGCTTGATATTCCGCGTGACGCGCACGAATCTCGTGCAAAATGCGAAGTTGCAAGACGGAGGGGGGCTAAGACTAGCAGGTAGTTTTTGTTCGACACCATAAGTAGCTGTACAGGCCGTAACTGATTTGATGTTACGTGTAGAAATCCTTTGAGGAGAGAGGGTTGCGAGCTCATCACATGCGGGCACATGTGTCTAGTCGAATATGACGACCATACCAATACATGTGGCAGGTAGTTGTCACGACGCCAGCATACAATGAGGGTGATAGCATTGTTGTTGTGTAAAGAGCTAGGATTTTGCCCGTAAACAGCTCCGCTGTTTCCCAGTGACCCTTACACAACTTTCTTACCGCTAAGAGCCTTCATTAATATAAATTACAATAACTAGGTTCTAGAGGAGTCTCCTAACAGTAGTTTTTGGCAATGAGAACGAGGGCTATCCGAGTCTTTAGTTACGAAAGGTCCCTCGCGACTAGGCTACCGGAACAAATCATATATGTATCATTGTGAGAGTTTATTTTCTTTTCTGTTTACTTCCTCTCTCTCTCATTAGTTGTGGTAACGCAACAAACTCATGGAAGAGAACATAAATGACTTGATAATATGGTGCTGATACTCCAACTTCCAGGTCTTCATAAGAACCAAGTATATACATATGCTGTTAAAGGAGCGCGAGCCCCTATCTAATTCGACAATGCCCAATCTTAGCCGACGCCGTTGCCATTCCCTTTTTTTTTTGTGTCCCTGAAGTATCCATCTCCATCAGTGCTGTTCTAAACCAACCGAGTCTGTAGCGTCATCTGGCGTGATGAAGTAACCTACTCGTGGCTTACTGACGCATACCTTTGACGTGTCTCATGACATCTATACGCGTGTGTCCATAAATCCCATTCGACAGAAGCAACATCGCGAGCCATTTCCGTGTGCTATGCAACTCTTTCTGCCTTGAATAGGCGACTGTAAATGCATAGTCTATAATAGACTCCGCCAACCCAAATTTACTAGCGGCAATGGCTAGGGGTTCTCTCTTAAGACAGTGGTTGCGCACTCAATTCATGTGGAGTGGCGTTAGGTTCTCTCACCATCGCGAATAATTTGATAGCGTCGCCGTTATCGTCACACTTCAACTCCTTAGCGAACTGGAAGCCGAAGCGGCGGTATATCTGCATGTTGGGCACCTCCCGACTAGACTCGAGATAGCAGCTCATGTTCTCCCTATCAGCCCGGTCGGTCATCGCTTTCATTAATAGTCTCCCTAGGCCTTTGCCCTGGGCCTTCGGTAGGACGACCATGATGTTAAGGAAGTAGTAACCTCGGGGGTCCGTCCAGACAGCTTTTTGGACCTGGGCTTGAGCTTCTTTCCAGATGTAATAGCGCTGAACATCATTCTAAGTTAGCGGGTTCATGCAGGCGCAAGAAGAGTGAGGTGGTGAGAGCAATTCCCCGTGATCGCCAGACTGACACGGGCACTGAAACGGGCTAGACACTCAAGGAGGTGCGGCTAGTCCCAGTAAACAGTCTCCTGTTTTTTTTTTCTGAGCAACAAAACTTTCTCGTTGCTCGATCAGGCACAGACAACCAGCCTACCGGTCGGCCGGTAGATCAAAAGGCTTGTCTCGAGCGGAAATTTTCTCAGGAACCCCTAGCTTAGCTTACCTTTACGTCGAGGCCGCCCCGGCCGTAGTAGATATTCATGCCTAGCTGGTTGAACCATAGCCGCCAGCCTTCAAACCAGTCGTGCCAACTTTGCGACTCGTCTTTCCCGTGCGGTTTCAACCAGCAGGCAACTCCGAGGACCTCGTCGCTCCCCTTCTCTTTGACAACGTGGAAAATACCGTTGCGCATCCCCCAACGGCATCGGATCGCCAACGACGCGGCATTGCGCCAGTGGTCAAACTGGACGTTATGGTTAGTATGAGGGGCGTCTTCAGTAGCACCAAGAAAATTCTATGGGTCCCTAGTGGGACGGTGATGAGGTTGTTATCTGTGGAATGAGTAGAAAAAAGAATTAAGTAAAAAGAATTTGTGGGTTTTTGGGAGTAGGAAAGACCCAATGGGCGAGAATGCATGAATTGTCAGCACTAGATATGACTGCGAATACCTCTTTCGGTTCTTCTATGCCGTCAAGATGGGTATTCGTGACGAGCTTCTATCTTGGAGCGTGCCGAGAAACCCGGCCGAGCTGAACATTTCGCCAAGACTTTCCAGAAGGGCGAGCGTCGCGAGGAAGAAGACCAAAGTTGCTCACCTCTGTCTTGTCAAAAACCCAGTTGCTGTAAGGATCGTCGGCAAACGCTTCTCTGAGCAAGGGTCAGACGTCTTAGCATGGGCGGTAAGAAGCTTAATAGTAGAAAAACCCCGGACACGAAGCGAAACACGTCGGTACTTTTTCGAGTCTTTCACCCTGCGTGTCGCATCCCAGACGACAGGCGACAAGGTATGAAATATCCGACGGTGGGTGTTCGGGGTAGGTAGGGAGAATAAGCAGGGAGACTTACTGGATCACCCTTACAGCGCCGGGGATGTCTGGTTCGGTAAGTCGATAGACTCGGTATGCCATGTTGGGCGACACGACGTTGGGACTTGGCTCTCTTCAAAATTTCTCTTCTTGTGTTTGCTTTCGTTGGAATGGGAATCTCGAAATGTGGCATATACATAAACTATATCTCAAGCTACGCAAGCTGCGCCTGGGCCAGTGTTTGACATGACTTGACTCCTTATATACATAGATTGGGGCGGGTTCGGGCCAGACCGCCTTCATCGTCATTGTCATCTAGAAGATGCTATAAACGGTTGACACGAAGTCGCCGGTGGGACTAGCACGTCTCCATAACTCAATCTCGTGGCAGGAGGTTGGACGATCCTGGCTTGGCCTGCCTAAGGTATGTATGTATGTACGGTTTATGTACGTATGTATTGATGGTACCTAACCTACCGGGCAAGTTCAGGTGGACTACCTAGTTATTAGACCTAGGTAGGTAGCTCACATAGATTGGTTGGCTGTCGTTGTCGCTGTCGTGTGTATTAGCCACAGTTGAATGAAAATCCCCCGCCTTAGCATGTGCAGTACCTAATCGAGCCAACCCGATTAACTTGTTATACATACCCATGTAACTTAACCTAGTTCAATTACATATTAACGAGTGTTCCCTTCAACTTGTCTTTAACCTTCGAGTGTGTACATGAATACTAACAACTGTGATACATGTAAGACAGAGTTAAGGATAATGGCAGTTAAGCGAGACAACAGTAGGTATGTAGGTACATGCATAGCCGCTGGTAAAGCCTATTGAAACCCATGTAACAAATGGTAAGCATGTACGTATGTACATGTAGTACAAGGCCTTGGCCGAAATGCGGTCAGCGTTTCTGAATCACCATTGCGCCGTCGCAGTGATGCGGCCAATTGGGCTGGCTACCTTTACTTAAGATTAGGTCAATATCTCCTGAACAGTTTGAACCCAACAAATGCCCAATTCCAATTCTACTACGTACCTACGTACAGTTGTACAGGTGTTCCCTCATAGCACCATGTTTCATTCAATCAACTTACGACATCGTCAGATCTTCGAGGCTCTGGTTCACTAACTGTCTAGCCTAGGGTGAATGCTCTACCACGGTCAACGGTAAATCACAACAAGGCCAACCGATCTGATATTTTTACCGACGACCCTCCCCCTGAGTGGTCCCCTCGCCTTGGTGAGGGCGACTTCCGAACCTCAACCCGGAAGGTCGGTGTCTTCTGTCGCCTCCTCCGAGTCTAGCCTTATCAGATCTTCCATCCACATCTTTATAAACTCAATACTCCGTACTTCGTACACACACGCACACTTGTTGCAGTTTGATTTCTTCTGGCCTGGACCCCAGCTGAAACCCTAGCCCCGCCTCGCTCACCCCTGCTGAGACGACAAACCCCTGTCCCGATCGTTGCAAGTTCCGACGTCGAGTCAATGCGGGCTCGCTACACCTGCGCGCAATTCGTGCTTCGCTCTTCACTCTCAAACCTCATGGGCCTGACCTCTGACGGCGTCATTCAGGCCCGCCAATGCAAATTAACGAATCTCCCTCGAGGTTGCGCCTCGCGCTGAGAGGCCTTGATACTGGCCTGGGGGAAAGACCAAACCCCAGAGACCGCGAGCAAGTTCTTAACGTGAGGGCTATAATCTTGAGTGTACGATCTGAGGCGCGCGTCACCCCTTCGAGCAACCCTGTCTCGACTGTGTCCTTAACCGGTCTAGTTGCCTAGGTACTAGCCTCGTCAATCGTGACCGAGGGTGGTTCCGTGGAGTTGAGCCTTCATGGCGATGTCCACATGGGTAGTAAAGCCGGAACGGGCTGTTCCACACAGGCTTCGAAATTGGTTCTGTCTGTCTGTGTACGGGGTACGGAGCATGTAACCCTCGAGAGTAGTTCGAGGGAGGTACCTCAAACCCTTGAGGCACTGCTGCTACCGATTGAGCTTATGCTCTCGGATCACCCACCCGGCACCAATCTTGACCAGATCTGATACGCCCTCCCACGACATTTTCTCCTGTTTTCCTTACCTACCTTGCTTTTCTTTTCCCTTTCCTCCTTCCAAGGCTGGCCTTCCTGTATTCAACCATCATATTTCCCTCAGGCTCGGTCTGCTCTTACAATTTGCATTTATTTTCTCTCGTTCCTGGTGAATCCACTTTTACTCTTGTTTGATAGTTCTGGGCATTTGTCTCTCGTTTGCACTTTTTTATCTTTTGCAGCCCACCGGCCATGTTATAAGGGAAACTCGCGGGTACTTGTCGCAGAGCGTGTGGCCTACTTCCAGGGAAGAGGAGAGCACATGGTCAGAGCCATGCCGCCATTCAACAGAAGACGATTACCGGAAGACATTCGGCGATGGAGAAGATCGTTAAGAGCTGCGTACACGCCGCCGTTGATTACACGCGATGAATTTGACGATGAGAGCGATGAAAACAGCTCTCCTATCTCGAGAAAATCGGAGATGCCTTTTACTTTGGAAAGAAAACAAGGGTATGATGATGAGGATGACGGAGATAGTAGCAGTGGAGAGGACGAGGGAATGAGTAATGGTGCTGGAACCTCGGGAGCTGTGGTGACATCTACGGTTAAAGGGCAACTGGTTGGCAACGATTTGAATCTGGAGTCGGAAGCGGAGTCAGACTCAGAATCGGATGTGGAATCAGATATAGGCTCAGATCTAGGCTCGGATTACGGGTCTAACGAGAATAACGACTCTCTTCCGCCATTACCACCACCACCACCACCTCCCCCCCCTCCTCCTCCTCCTTCGACACCAACAGCGACAATCGCAACTACGTTTACTCCCCTTCCGCCGGCTTCTACCCCCACTGCCACGTTGACTTTGGTTCCGAACACATCTCCGCTGGAGACACCACCTACTCCCACGAGACAACCGCCTAGCGATATGTTTGTTCCAGTCGTAGTGCGTCTATCCACCCATATTGGACTTTGATTGGAAACTAACTAGTAATAGAATCCTACTGTCGGATTCCCCACCACAGACGCTATCATCCCTACTTTGACCACGCCTCTAGGTGAAGCAACGACCCAGCCTCGAAAAGGAGTAGACGATCCTGTTACCACAACTGACACGGTTTGGGTGACGGCGTTGCCATTTATGCAAAGTTCAATTGCACCATCTTCTACGGATCTGGACTTTCCGCCGATATACACCGTGCTTCCGGATAGTGATCCGACCAGGGAGCAGGACGATGATGCCTTTCGTAATGACAAGAAGGATAAAGACAAATTTGCCCCAGCTGGTTTAGATCCTACAGCAGAGCATCTCCTTATTGCTGCAGGAGCAATCGGTAAATATTGCTACCAAGTTACTTTTTAAACTACGACTGATCTTTTCTTTCTAGGTGCTTTTATTCTGGTCTGCTTCATTGGTTGGATCGTTTACCGAACATTGAAGAAGTCGAAGAGCAACCCATGGGGATCTAATAATATCGCTGATAAGTTGCCCTGGAGGCGCAAGGACGCAATGGGAGGCTCGTGGGCGAGCGGTGGGATGTACCCGCCTACTGAGCCGCCGCCGATGTATGACAAGGGTGATGTTAATGCCATGCAGGCGGCCGGATACTATGGTGCCGGGAAAATATACTCTCCTGGACCAGGCAGTGTGGCACGTTCGGCCACGGGAACATTGCCACGACAACAACAGGAACCTGAATCTGAATCGGCACTCGCTAGCATTATAGACCAATATCCCGAAGGGAATGGGGAAGCCACGGTCAGAAACGATTCAGAACAAACGATGGTAGCCCCAATGCCGGGCTCCTCGTATTATAGCCAGTCCGAGCCTACGCGCCAAGCATCAGACTCGTATGATCCCGCGTCCCGGCAGGCGTACCGAGCTAGCGAGTTGTCCTCAATATCTTCTGGGTTTGGCGACGGCGAAATGATCTTGCCACAACCAGATACTGTAGCCAAACCACCGCCTATACCAACGTCAAACAACACGGCCGGGCGCTTCTCGTGGATGAGCAGAGGCGACGGGCGGAGGGAGACGGTCTACACGCAAACGAGCGAGGATCGCCCGGCTCGGTTCCGCTCGGTGGCCAGCTGGGTAAACCAACAAACAGGTCGTGTCAGGAGAGCAGACTCGAGAGCAAGAGAGCGCGGGGAGGTGCCGGTTATACCAGCGATTCCCGGGCAGATCAGTGTTACGCAACAGACGACCTACCGGTGACAAATGCTCGTAACGGTGTCCCCTATTGCTCACATTTTCTTGCGCTACGTATGGTGCGTGTAATCGACTAAGCTTGACGTTTTGAATGACGATGATGATCTGAGGAAGGGGGGAAAGGGGCTTGAGTCTAGAGTCGTAGTCTACACCGCGACAAGGCACAAGCTGAAGAAGAAGAATGAAAAAGCAACAACAAAAGAAAAAAAAAACTACGGCAGCGTATTTCATACACCCTGTATATATAAATACCTATATAAGTCTATGTCTCTTCCTTTTTACTGGTGAGCTATCTCTATCCTGGGCCTGGTGCCTTTTTCTTTTTTCTTCTTTTTTTTTTCCTCCAGCAACCTACACCCTAGGATCAGAGAACGAAAACTCACACGGCATGCTCTTTCCTGGCGTTTTTATGTTTTCGGGGGTGGTTTTTTACGGTAAAAGAGAAGAATATATACTAGCGTCATTGTCTACTTCATATACCATTCTGGAAGGGGGGAGGGAAAAGAAGGATGAGAGGGGTGTTCTCAGTCTTGGGGTGGTGGGCAAGACATAACAACAATTCTTAACTATCTAGTTCGCTAATTAGAAGAGAGAAAGAGAGAGAAAATATGTGTACTGTATAAAATTCACTTTATACTTTCCAACTTTTGACTTGAACTTGGACTTGTTGAAACAAACACTAAAGGTTACGCGGACTATAACTTGGCTTGTTTCGTTTTTATTGAATAATGAAACGGCATATTACGAAGGTACCTTTGTACTAGGTTAGGCTTTTTCGAGGCTATGATGCGTGATTAGGACTACACTACATTGGGCTGGTTGAGAGGAAAGCTGGCGGGTCCCTGGGATATACCAAGTATGAGAGTGAGTACCCGTATGTATCTGTTCGGTGCTCAAATCACACACCGGATCTAGGATATATGCTGTGTCGTCTCTCTAATATGTGTGCTTGGCAATGTCGCGGATGGTCGCAATAGGTATTAGGTATATATTCGTAGCTGGCGAATTTTCGGTATATCATCCAGCAGGGACGCGCAATTCGGAACTTGGCTGCGGCCTTTGCGGTCATTGATATGTGTGCTTTGTAATACCACCTACATGCCTCTGATGGACTACACAGCCTGGCTGGCGGAGAAAGGAAGAGAGTTACTTACAACTGCAATGCTTGTGCGTGCATATATATCCGTCCACTATACATGGTACGCATGTAGGTACGATGAAGATCTCTCGGCTAGAACAGCTCACTCACTTACAACCCCGCCCGACGCCAAACTGAGAAGCAGGTAGGCAGGTAGTTAACTATTAGGTTTGGATACTTAAGGGGGGACGCGCGTTGTATACCTAGAACGAACGATGATGATCGTTCCGAGAGCTGGTAACCTTATTGCAGCCGAGACACGATCCGAGAGGGAAGCAAAAAAAGCCACGCGGAACATAGGCAGGAAATTCGGGACCGTTGGGCTGGCGCCGAAGATCGCTTCCAATCCCGCCGCGGTTGCGAGGCGGCCAGAGAACTTTATGGATGCCTTGGCTCCTTTTTTATAATAATAATTATTAATCTTTCTTCTTGAGGAATGGCAGTGCCGCAGCAAGGAAGGAAGCAAAAAAGAAAAGTGGTTTACACAAAGGCACAATCCAAGAAGCACTGCCTCCCTAGCTGGGGCGACGGGAGCTGTAAAGTGCCCGGCAGACAAGAACCCGGGCATGTACCTTAGTTTCGCCAAATCGGGCCTAGCGCCAGTGCCGCCTTCACTCAGACTCGGCTCAGCCTATTCTCTGTCACGTGTCTTGAGCAGCCGGATCGTAAATGGGACTAGGCACCGGTATTGTAGGTACCAATTGGAGGGGTGGCGCGGCAATTCGTTAGGGGACCAGGGTGGGGCTTGGTGCGAATGACATGACGACAGCTGATGGCTTTCTCTGTTCGCGTGCAGCCTTTTTTTTTTTAGTCAGGCGTTTCCCTCTGTTGCAGATGCGGTTTGCTTGGGGGATTGTCCATAGGGTGATCAAAGCTGGTACATAAACCAACCACTAACCCGTGTCTGGCTTTTCTATTTTTGAACTTAGCCTCAGCGTACAGTTTAGCGCATACCTAGCGGGTTTAGGTGCCGTGCCTGCGCCAAGCATGCGTTCGTCATCCTACTTCTCTCAGCTGCAACACTTCCCCATTTTCTCAAAGCCAGGTACCCCTACCCGTAGACCTTAGTTACTTATTATACCCAGTCACATCCCCTCCCTCGAAAGAAGCTACAAAACCCTTCTTTGTCCCCGTCCCCCGTAATCTTGTACACAACCACTTCCAAGCCGCCTTCAAACACCAACACATGATTTACTACCGTCCGCCGGGCACAAGATAGACACACATATAGATAGTCAGTCGATAAGATGCTCGACGAAAATCTACCGACTTTCTACTTCAGACAGTCCGATAACCCCCTTTCGAGCCTCCTCTACTTTACCCAAAACGGGTCCGAACCCACTGCCGAGTATTCCCTCCAGAAGGTAGATCCAGCCCTTCCCCAAGCCAAAAATAAGTATGCCGTAGCCCTAGGCGATGCTGCCACCCAGGGCGTCATTTTTGCCGAGGTCTTGATCGAACCCGAGTTCACGCAACCCTCCCTTTCCGCAGCCGAGATCCGGGCGCAGAATGGCGTTCAGCTGCCTCCCGTACCTCTGATCCCCGATGCCTTCACAATACAGCTGTATAATCCGGACCAGCAGGTCGTCGTTAGAGGAGAGAAGAGCACATGGACCGGAAAGGAGTCGTGGGAGTTCGAGATGCCCCAACAGAGTTTCCGTATGCCTTCCACGTCAAAACTCGATCGCCAGCAGAGCAGCCCCGACGCAAGTATCCTGACCCCCAAGATAACGTTCAAGTGGAAGCGCGACAGCAAATTCTCGAAGGATATGACCTGCTACATGACTGGCAAGTCGGTTGGCGGTAGAAAGAGCAAAGACCCCGATATCACCGTCGCACTCTGCAAGAATGCGAGGCAACAGAGTGTCACTATCTACGAGCCAAACCTACAAAGGGTCGAAGTAGAGGATCGCAAGGGACTCGAGCTCGTCCTCCTGCTTGGTGCCGAAGTGATTCGTGAAATCTATCTTTTCCCTAGTCGAGATTCTTTCAACCTCAATGGCGCGGCGCCGAACAGGCGCAAGAATTCACGCCCAACCCCTGCTTCGACGTCGCCACAACCGAACTCGTTCGCCATGACTAGTGCGATTGGAAATGCCCCTCCGGCAAAGGCTAACTCGCCTGTTACTCAACAGTCTACGTCACCACATGATTCTAGGGCTAAGTTGGATGCTGAGGCCGAAACTAGGCGACTGCAGGCCTTGGCCCAGCAGGAAGAACGTGAACGAGAAAAGCGCGATCGCGCCGAGCAGAAGCGCATCAAGCGGATGTTGGAAGAAGAAGAGAAGGAGCGGAGACGTCGCGAGGCCGAGATAGAAAAGGAGACCGATAGACTGAGGAGAGAATTCGGCATGGAAGGACAAGACTTTGGTCCAAAACCCAATCTCCCTCCACGACCAACCGCTACGCCCGGACCGAGTAACCACGCCGGGCCGAGTCATCCAATGTTGCATCTACAGAGACCTGTACCGCCGCCAAGGCCTCTGAGTGCTGAGCCACGACCGCGGCCGAACCCGAGTGGTTGTGGCAGCTGGTTTCTCGGCGCGACGATGGGCCCTGGTGGTCATCCTCCGCAGAACTACGGGGGCCCGCAGCCGAATCCTCAGCCGAACCCGCAACCCAAACCGGGACGCAGAAGAAGGAGCGATGAAGGGGGCAAAATATTTAAAAAGAAAAGCACCTTCTTCTGATAGACGGCGCGGAAGAGGGGAGGGCAAGGAAGTTGAGAAACATTGTATTCTAAGACATATATATGGTGTCTAGGCGGGCGACCGGGGTTCTTGATTTAGTATAATAGCATTTAGCGACTGGTGCTTGGGATATATGGCTTGCTCGCTTGCATTAGCTACGGATTCTGGTATATTTGATACCCATTAAGTTACTATATCCTCCCATCCCTCTCGGTTCCCCCCTGTGCGATGCGTGTGATATGAATGGCTGATCTGTTTGGGAGTAAACGAGGGAAGTGCAGTGAAAGAGGAGGACACAGTCGCGTGTGAGCGGATAGGGGATCCAACCTGTAGTTCATTTGGAAAAAAAACAACTACAAGCATACGGCTTCTTGACTTCCAGCGCAAGTATGCGACAGCACTCAAGGGACTTGCATTCCAGTTCTACGTAGTACTCTACCAACCTATTTCTTTGAACGTCATAAATCGGCTCTCAGCATAAGAGACTACATTCGAGTTGCTTCGAAGTTTCTCTACTGCCACATGCTCAAGGCATATGCTGCGAATATATACTTGCGACTGCCACGGAACCTTCTACCAAAGTATCTTTGATCTGAGTGCCTGATAGCATCTACAACACAGGTGCACACACGCAAGCATATTCCAGTAAGTATTCGTTGTTATGAGGACACTTCTATAACACCTTCCTTATCTTACACCTAACTTATATTCCGTATATGCTCTCCCTCCTTATTAACATCTCTACCAAGTAATCACCCAAAGTACAAATATCCTTGTGTTCCATTTCGAGAGGCACTATAGCATTGGTACATTCTTCGATCAGCACGACCTACAAGAAAGGCACTGGACGGAAGGTTCACATAAACACGCACCACCATCATTCATCTTGCCGACCCTCTCTACCCGGTACTCTTATTGAGCCAGGAACCCCGTTTTATTAGCAAGTTTGACTACGACGGGAAATCGTCCCTTCTTACGAACTTCGCATTCTCATCCGGTATCATCCTACTTGCCTTTGTTCTTCACCTTTCCACCTGAATCACCGAACTAGATTCAATCACCCAACTCCTCACCAAGTTTCTCCCTTTCCCTCCCTACTTAGCGAGCGACTTTCAAAACAACACACAAGCACGACAAACCTCTCTCTCTCTCTCTTTTTCTCTCACGATGCCTCCTCCTCCTCCTCCTCCTCCTACTCCTCCCCCGCGCGGCAGACGCGCCAGGACGCGGGAGATCTTCAAGGACTGCGTGGTCGCGATCGCGGGCGAGCTGGACAGCTCGCACGGGTGGGCGGTCGCGGACGTGGAGCGCTGGGTCACGCGCTGGGGCGGGACCTTCTCCAACGTCGTCGACGCCGACGTCACGCACCTGCTGGCGACGCCGGAGCAGTTCGGCCGGCGCGTCGCGCGCGTGAGGGAGGCGCTGCTGCGGCGGAAGGGGGAGCCGGAGGTGCACGTCGTCGCGCCCGAGTGGCTCGAGCACTCGATCGAGCGCCGCCGCCGCCTGTCCGAGTACTCGCACGGGCACGCGCAGAAGAAGGAGGGCGAGCGGGGGCGCCGCGGCGACGAGAAGGCCCGGAGGGGTATCGAGCTTGCGGAGAGATATGTCGATCCGAGTAAGTTGTTGCCAGAAAGAAAGAAAAAGAAAAAAAAAACCTCCCTTCACTTTGGTTGAGGTGGAAGGTACGGTACCTTTTATATATTATATATACTGACTGGTGATTGTAGATCTATACCACGTCTACCGGGACGTTACTTTCTTTGAGCACCAGATCACGCTCACCCGCAACGACGAGGAGAGCGGAAATGTCGGCCAGAAGTATATCATGACTGTAAGTCAGACTCCCTCTTCGCCCAACCCCCTTTCCCCTCTCCCACCCCTACCCTTATTTATCCCTATCCTCACTCTCGTACACAATACATAACTATATATATATATACGCCTTTACTCACACACGGCTCTTTTCAGCTCTGGGAGTCCAACGCCAAGCCGCACCTGTACATCTTCACGGCCAAGCTGTGGAAGAAGCCGCGCGACGCCAAGCCCACGATCTACCGGCCGTCGGACACGCCGCGCCAGCTCGAGCCCGAGTTCGCCGCGTTCCGCCGCTTCTTCCGCAGCAGGACGGGGCTGGTGTGGGACGAGCGCGTCGCCCGCGCCGGCACCACGCCCGCCTGCCGCTTCCAGTATCAGCCTCCCGTAAGCCTGCCCGCCTGCCTGTCGTTTCTGTTGGTGCTATCATTAGTTATCGAGCCTTATTTTTCTGTCCTCCTTCGTTTCTCCTCCGCCTTTTCTCCTCGGGGGGAAGAAAAATAAAAATACTTGCTAGTTTCTTAATGAGAGAGAAAGAATGGTCCGCTGATCGAATGGTGCGTGAGAAAATTGTCCAGACCCGCGGCAAGCCCGTCGGCCTCATCGGCGGCCGCGCGCCGTCCATCTTCGGCGAGGGCCTCGGCACAGAGATCGCGATCGCCGACCCCGACAGCGCTGTCGGGGGGGAGAACGAGAAGAAGAAGATTACGACGACGACGACGAAGAAGAAGCGCAAGAGATCACACGACGACGACAACGACAACGACAACACTGCCCCAGCCCCTCCCGCGCCCAAGAAATCCCGTCTCCCCCCCGCCGCGGCGAAGAACAAGAAGCGCGCGAGCGACCAAGGCCCCACGCCCCCCGAGACCATCACTAGCAGCGGCGACGATGACGACGAGGTTGAAGGGGGAGGAATCCTCGTAATGGACCCCAGTAGTGATGATGATGATGATGATGATAAAAACATCGATCAAGACCAAGGCCGAGACGACTCGCCCCGCGGCGTCATCGACCAGGTCCTAGCGCACGAGCGGCACGCGCCCACGACCGAGGACGCGCTCATAGCGAAGGTGATGGCGGAGATCGCGGCGGAGACCGCGGCGGCTGCGGAGCGGGAGGGCGGGTAACGCCACGTACCCTTTTCCCCGTCACTTCGCTAACTCAACTGCCCTCTCTCTCATCCGGTTCTTTTACGTCATTTCTTTCTTTCGTTCTTTTCCAAGCGGTGAGTTTGTACACTGATGATCATCGGGAAAAAAAAACCCTTGCGTACAATAGGAGGGAAAAAACAGATCCAGGAGTTATATGATAAGAATACTCCCCGGTTAAGGGTGACTGTAGATCTCGAAATCTAGGTAGGTATTCGAGACTAGAAAGTTAGACTTGCTTAACCTAGCGTAGCCTTCCAATTTCACAATACTACAATACTTGATTGCCATGGATCGATGAATAACCCTCCCCCTCCCCCTCCCCAGCTATATCATTTATCCATCCTCCTCCCCTCCCAACAACAATGGTGTGTGTGTGTGTGGGGGGGGGGGGGGGGTTTATCCCAAAATTACCTAGTTACCAGTACTGTGATTCAAAAACCACAACCGATGTTTCCTCTTCAGCAATGAAAAAGCAAAAAAGTCTAATAATACCCAAACTATGTGTTTCCTGATACAAGACGAAATCACATTCTCACCGAGCACTTCTTCGGGGAGAACTTATAAGTCTGCGAGGGGGTTACGATTTAATGGCATACAATATTCCTCATCATACACAGATTAACCCCCGAGAGATAGATAGGTAGAAATAGCAAATAAAACATCCACCTCTCTCCTTTGCCATCCCAAGTCCCTTAACACCAACACCCCTGCCGCCCACCCTTTCCTTAAACCAAAGACAACATAAAACACCTCTCTAGATCTCTATCCCTCTTAAACGATTTCCTTCCCTTTCCCTTAAACTCAAATATTCTTAAAAAAGTCAGGAAAAAAAAACGCAACAAATTCGCTATGGTTTTCTCTCCTCCTCAGTGTCGGTCTGTCTATTTTTTTAAAAAAAACAATAAAGCAAAAAAGTCACCTCCTTTTCGCGGGTTGTTCTTTTCTCTACAAGCAGCATCATCATATAATTTTCTCATAAAACATCATTCTTGTCTCCCCTTCCCTCCATCCAATCTCTTCCCTTCTCTCACCGTCACCCCCCTTAAAACCTCAACTTGGGCCCCACGAAGACCAGCAGCACGGCCGCGACCGCGAGCCCCGCGATCCAGAGGTACAGCATGGCGCGGCCCCACCAGCCCTGGCCCTCGGCGAGGCGGCGCAGCGAGCCCAGGCGGCCGGCGACGCCGTCGAGCCCGCGCTCGTTGCGCTCGAGGCCGCGCCCCGCCGCCGCGAGCACGTCCTGGTCCTCGCGCAGCGCCGACGAGAAGCGCTGCGACGACTCCTTCAGCGCCCGCGCCATCGACACCATCGACGCCGTCAGCTTGTCCTGCTCTTGTCGGTGGTGGTCCATGATGGCTTCCGATGTCGCCGTCGGGACTGCGGCCGCAGAGGTGGGGTCTGGGGTGGGGTGGTCCCCAAAGAGTTGGTTGCGCAGCGCCGTGGTTTCGGCTGTATCTGTTGCTGTTGCTGTTGCCGTCGCGGAGGGGGCACCGCGGGGACGGAGGGTCTGTGATGTTGTCGTGCCTGGGACCGAAGTCCGCGGTTCTGGATCTGACTGCGTGGGCGCTATCGTCTGCTGCTGCTGCTGCGGGGGTCCCCTCGCTCTCGGGCGCTCAGACAGGATCGTCGACGCTTCCACTTCCTCGTCCTGTCCCCTCTCCTCCCAATTCGCACTTATATCCTCTTCATCGTCGTCCTCTTCTTCTCCTTCTTCCCTCCCGCGATCCGTCCGGTCGTCCGAGCTCTGGCTGGGCGTCGCGATCGCGACGCCCACGTCGCCCAGCAGGTCTTCGCCGTCCTCGCTGTCGTCCTCGCTGTCGACGCTGACTTCCTCGAGCTCACGCAGCCGCTCCGCCACCTGCTCGAAGATCTCGCGCTTGCGGTTTAGGTCTGCCTGTGCCTCGAGCCGGCGCGCGTGTACTTTGATGCCCAGAGCGTCCTGCTCGAGCTTCGTGAGGAGCGTGCGGGCGTATTCGAGATTCTATGAACGCCGGGGGCGGTATGTTAGCAAAGAGGACATCGGAAAAATGGGTGGCGGCCTCTGGGGTGAGAGAGAAGGATAGGGTGAAAGTCTAGACACAGGTATGTCTATGGCTGGGGAGGGGGTAAGACATACTATCCCGACTTTATTTCGCTCATACTCGCTGGCCCGTAGTCTTCGCTCCCTCTCGGCATCGGCGTGGAGGATGCTCTGTTGCAGACGGGCCAGTAGGCGGTTGAGGTCCGTCAGCGAGTCTGGGTTCGAGACGCTCCGCCCGGGGGTTACGGGCCCTTGCGTGACTCGCACCATGTTTGCTTGTATCTGTCTGTCGACTGCGACGATATGCGGTGGGTAATGGATGGTACTAAGGCTTGAAGGCAAGTAATAGTTGTCCGCGTGGTTGTTTCCCGTCAGAGGTTTGTTTGGTAGTCTGTACATGTAGGGAACACGGAGCACGCGTTCGTTCGTTGTTGCATCATAACCGTTGGTGGGGCACCCGTTCCGAAAGTGGGTACCTACAAACTCACTTACCTAAGGTGTTGGCGGCCCCTCCCTGATTGCGGCTAATAATAACATCCACACTCTACTTATATTTTGCCTACCGGTGATTTACCAACTACAAACCTTACACCACATAAAAGTTCTAACATACTACGTACTACATACTACATACTAAGAAAACCCTTCATGTTAAAGGTAAAGAGTTATATTAATTATCAATTTGATTCACTTAGTCAATTGAAGAGTATGCCCGGGTACCCCTGAAATTCAATCGCTTGTGGATGCAAACTCCGGCTATGATAATTAGGTATCTAGGTATTTAAGAGTGAAACGACCGGGTATAGTATGTGATAGCTAATAGATAACCCGCCGGCAAATCGCCACGTTGAATTCACCCAATATTATGGCCGGCCCTGAAAAGAAAGCCTTCGCCTATTATGCCCGGCCCCTTTTCAGCACTTCGCCTTGCTAGCCTCGTTCTCCAAGAATTCCAACAAGAACGTCCTGTCTCTTGGCGTGAGAGGCGTCCCGCTTCCACGCCTCGAAGCAGCGCTGCCGGCTGCGCCTTCGCCTGCACTAGAAGCGAACGATGCTAGACGTGATCGTGGGGCCGCCCCGCTTCCATACATGCTCGACCCTATCCCCTCCTTTCCCTTGCCTTGCTCATACTCGGCCTTGGGCTTCCCGAAAAGGGATAGTAGAGCACTCCTCTGCTCAGCAGATGGATCCTGCCGGGGCTTCATCGCCCCCGGAATCGGTAGTGTCGAAGCAACAGGCGGATTCGACACCAGCGACAGTGGGTTCGGCGCATTGTTTTGGCCTGCGCCATATGGGTAAGGATTGGCCGAAGACGGTTGTACGTGAGGAGAGGCTTGTCCAGTGTGCTGTACTTTCCAGTTCAACTGGCTCTGACTTGGCGACATCTTATGAAGTGATGAGGCCGGACTAGGACGAGACCGTACTGCTAGATTCCGTGCAGGCTCGTTCGAACCTCTAGCCGGCATTGACGGGCTAGGAACTGACCCCCGACTAGGCTGGGGGCGTGACAGGATCGAGTGTGCTCCAAACGGCAGGTTGGTCTCGGGATTCATCTGTATCGGCCGACCATTGTCTCGAGCAACAGCACTCAGAGCCTCAGCGTTGGAGGGAGACTGTTTTGCCCAATGTTGCCTTGGCTGCTCAAATTTGCCTAGTTGAGGACCAACAATTGCACCTTGCTGGTGTGGGGAGGCTGCTGTGCCTGGTCCATCCATCTGGTTCTGTGACACGGCTGACTCTGCATTTTTGAACATGCCCAAAAGTCCGGCCCGGTGCTTGTCCGTGGGGGCACGTATGCTCGAGGCAGGATAAGCTGCTTGTGGGTTGCTCGCTGTCACAAGACCCGTCGTAGTTGGCAAGCTTGATGGGCCGTATTGACTAGAATAGCCGTTGTTTGATGCCGGGAACGGCCGTTGCTGGTGCTGATGGTCTGTCGAGGTGTTGTTCATCCCGTATTGGGGTTGTGGCCCAGCTTGGTAATTCGTGCTCGTCTGTTGATTATTGCCCTTCAAGACGTTCAAAAGATTCGCCGAGTGCGTAGGTAGTTGGGTAAGCAATCTCGACTGTTGTTGGGCACTGTGCGCACCGGGCTGTTGGTACTGAGGACCTGAAAAAGCATGATTACCCTGAGATGGGCTACGGGGCGCCGCCCGAACGGACGAGACCGCAGCTGCTGGTGAAGAAACCATATCACGCAGCAACATGTTCTTCTGTACTTGAGGTGGTAGCGGCTGAGGATGCATCAACGGGACGGGCTGGGTTGGTAAATGCTGTTTTGGAGGATTGAGGTAGGAAGACGGTGGAGCGGTCGCATCCATGCTGATATCAACATGAGGTCGTGGTCGGTGTTGGTGGTGCTGCTGCGGACGGACATAACTTGTATTTGGCTCAATAGGGAAGGAGGGCGGTGCAGCAGCGTATTCAGACGGAGGCATCCGTTGCGTGGGATGGTGATGATGCGGCGTTGGAGGTTGCGGGGCCGTAGCAGGCTCCTGGTCTAGGGGAGTATTTGGCCCAGACGCATGTCCGTTGCTAGCTGTCTTAGGTTGCAAGAGTGACATGAGGGCCTGCCCTGCCTGAGGATTCCTCGACGGTGATGGCATCTGCAAGCCTTGGGTCGGGGGTTTTACTTGAAGCAACCGATGTAGCTCTCTAGTCGTGCTATCGATGGATTCAGGCTGCGTGTCCATAGCAGGCGGCTGTACCGGTTCGTGAAAGACATTGTCATCTGTTATGTTCTCGTCAAAGAACACTGGAGGATGGTTGTGGCCGCTGAAAGCCGGGGCGTTCTGCGCATCTGCCTTCTTCTGTTTCATAACCCACTGCCTTAGCTGGACCATGAAGGGCGCGACCATGTAAAACTTGTCTTGAGACACGCCGATGGCTCCTTGGTTCCGGCCGGCGCCTTTCTTCTTACGATAGGCGGGGAGATCAGAAACGTTGTACCATTTGATGTCGCCAATTTCCTTCCTCGTTCTCGTCTCGAAGACAGTATCCTGCGGCACGCCTCGAAAGACATAGAGCCGCACCTGCTGGTCATGCATAGTGACCTCGAGGGGTTGGACAGGGGTGTTCTTCTCGATCAAGCCAGCTTGGCGGAGGTCATATCCTGTCTCCTCATAGACTTCCCGAACGGCACAATCTAGGTCGTTTTCGTCTTTGTTGATCTTGCCCCGGGGGAAGCTCCAGCTAGCCCCCTTCTTGTATCCCCTCACGAGAACGGCGGCGTCCATGGCCTCGTTGAGCATGATGGCTCCCCTGACGGGAACCCGAGTCTTGTATTGCATAAACTCTTCGAAGGCTTTTATATGGCTCTCAGCAGAGAAGGAGGCGAGGAGGGGGCAATGCTGAAACATCTTGAGGCTGAAGCTCCGGAGGGACATGGACGGCAGGGTCGGGTCTAACGGCCGAATGAAATCTTCGTAGAACCATTGTGCCTCCTCTATTTGAAAGCAGATGCGTGCGACGGAGGAAAGGTCTTCTCGTGGGAGGTTTATGATAAATCGGACACAGAGGTCGTCAAGCCCTACGTGCGCTTGTCAGTAACGCCGCGCCGCCATCAAGCGCCCGGTTGGGAGTTGGGTTGGGAGTTGGATGAAGACCCGGTGCTAGTTCACCACTTGGGGGGGTTGAGTACTACATACAGTCTTCTAGGGTCATCTTTTCTTGTGTCATCTTGAAATTGGCGCCGTTGCATGACCACTTGCTATGGCGACTCGAGAAAGTGTGATGTTCGGAGGAGAGAGCCGTGAGGGGGTGGGCGCTGAGGTCGTGGGTGGCCAGATGCCAGCGGGGTACCAACAGCTCTTGCGAATGCTATGCTCGGGACAAGCTACCCATTCGGCGGTGTCCAATTGCTGGTTACGTATCAAGCTGTTATTTTCGTCGTCGTTGTTGTTGTTCTCGAAAGCGAAGTTTCAAGTTCGAAGGACATTTGTAGCGCAGATGCGCGAGAGAATAACAGAAAATTTGACAATTCCGTGCAAGGTAGTAAATGTTTGCTGGGAATGATGAAATGAATGGTATTGTCTACCTGCCTAGGGAATAATGCGATGTATTGCCGGACAGATGGGTGGATGGATGGGTGAATGTTATTAAGGTTCGTCAATGCCCAACCTGCCAACGATGCGCTGGCCGCGGATACCTCCATAGGTACCTAGGAGGTCCAGTATGTGAGAATGGCATTTGTGGCGTTTCCAGGTGGCGTGGCGTGGCTAAACCTACCCGCTAGTAGCCCGCACCTCAACAGCTGGGGTAATCTGGACCTCCTTATTAGTAGTACAGATTACGTACTTCCAACTGAATTCACAGCGCCCGTTCTCTTGACAATACCAAGGGCCACAATCATCTATAATACCTAGGTACCTGCCTAATCTTCCATGTGCGTATATTAGGTAAGACCTGCTCCCATCACTGCAAACTCAGTCTACGTAGGGAGACAGTAGAGTTTATTTCAATTGGGACCTTTCAGCCCGCACGCCCCTGATTGAATGCTTTCTAGATGACAAGCGGGCAACCCCAACTTACCTGCGCTCCCCCACCTGGAAAAGGTCGAAATCTGTAATCTGTACCGTGGAATTTTTAGCCTCGACAGCCTTGCCCTGTAATGATGCATGAAACAGATGGTACATGCGATGTATTTATATACATTCCTTATGCACGTCTGCCCGTGCTAACCATGCGTGGCATCCCTGTTTCCACGAGTACAGTAGCATGTCATCTTCGTACTAGTATTTGGCCTGTCCATGAAGTTATCTATAAGCAAAATATCCTTTCGGGACGCTTATCTGGGTATATTCTACTGCCAAGTTCTACAGCCGCGAGGAAATGTACCAACAAAAATATGATAAAAAGGCTTATCTTCATACAAGATAGGTAGATAGCTATTAAAGCTCAATGGGAAGACGAAGAAAGCAAAGAGAGTAAGGTTCATCCTTTAAAGTTTGTCTACCTACATAAACGACAACCATTTTTAAAAATCAACCCTCTTTAATTCCGTGTAAAGTAGTCCTCAACAGACTGGACCTAGCTATGTCTACAAAGACGGCTCTAACTTAACTATATGAGCATCTGACTGAAAAGACGGCTCATCGTCACCCTCGGACTCTAATATCATTACTTTGTCCGCGAGTCACAGAGCCCCACGGTACCGCGGTACCGCGGTACATACCGCAATTGCCTCCGCATACACATGTACCTACCTATTGAAGTCATCCGACGCCCTGGTAACGACGCGCTACGCGCGAGGGGCATATCCCACGTGTTACTAACAGTACATAGGTACCTAATTGTAGTGCTCCTCTCTTTTCCCCCTCCCATCTCACGATACTATATAAATGGAAGAAAATTTCCAGAGCCTTGACCCGGAACAGATCACAGAATGTGACACCACGCTATCTTTTTCGTCAACTTACCTGGTACCTACATTATTGCACTCGGGTAGATACCTGGTAGATAATCGATATGACCTTACGTAATCCATCAAGACGACCAAATTTAGCGCCCACCAAGCTAGGAGAGCTCCAGGGCCATGGTCTCGGGTCTAAAGGTGGGGGGTCTGTGGGCAAGGGGTACTAGGTACCTTTCTCCGCGAGAGCTAGGATATGGCCCATTCAATTATAGCTTCGTGTCCCTTGCTAATGAGAAGGCAAGGCAAGCAGTACACCCTTGCCGCTCTAGTCAAGATCAATGACGCAAGATGGCCCAATTGTACTAAGTGAGAGTCTACACCTGAATATGCGAGCTTTTGCACAGATATCGCAAGTTCTAGCCTCGAGTGAAGAATTTATTTCAGGGACTAGGTCAACTACAGTGTAACACCAATAGAAGCTGCAGAGCTGTTCCTCAAAGGTTGCTCACCGCAAGTGTCATTTTCTTCTTCGCATGACAGTTTTGTAGACCTGGGTATCCATAACTCCATCCATTGCCTTGTTGAAAACTCCTGACTTGGTCTCCTCAAACTCGGCAAGGCACGACTCCTTCTGAAGCCCATTTCTTCTTCATAAACAGACTAGTAATTAACCAGTTTCAAACATGTAATGAAATAACACACTGAGAGTGGTGACTATGCATTGCTGAAAACAACCGCAAAGGATCGATTATGCCGTTACATTCACTGTACTTGGCAGCTCAGATGAGGTATCGAACTTATCGTCAGTCTCATCATCTCCATCGTCGAGGCGTAGAGTATCAAAGCGGTTCTGCATGTCTAAAGGCTTCTTTGCCGGCAGAGATTGCTGCGGTTTAGGGGTTGTCTTCTGGATGATCTCGATCGGCTGGTCGCACTCGTCGACGTCCCACTCTATTTTTGAGCCCTTATATTTACTGCGCAATATACTGTTAGATACGCAAAATTTCTTGATAATAGGATAACCTACAAACGACTCATCATGCATGTTCTTGCAAACATAGCATTTTGTACTGAATTGGTCTTGATGTAGCAGCTACCATGAATAAAGTCAACCTTGACGACAACGAGATTATGGATATGCTCCAAATCTTCACGGATGCCGTCTTCAGTATGTCGGAGGTCACATCTTCGAATAATGAGGTTTCGGGTAGCGCCAATAGTGATCTTGCTAGCAACATGCGGTGCTAGATGGAACTGCCGGTCTGCCCATCGAATGGAGATCTAGATCTCTGTTAGCTCCCTTAAACCGATAATCCGAAACGGAGTGGCGAACCCTCTTGTTCTTGATATATATATTGTGCTTCCTCGCGTGTTCATGAAACCGCACAGCATCTTCCTCGTGGAGGAAGGACACTAAAGCGATATGATCCCCAGCTCGAACAAAAACGTTTAGGAGGAGCCCCCCACGCACAACACTAGTGATATCCCAATGGGTGGTATTATCCGGGAGACCAGATAGCGAAATGGTCCTTCGGCATATTTTCGGGTACAAAGGTCGCGGGGCATTACCAAGGGGCCCACCGGTGCGTTCGTTGTTCATATTGGTTGCTGGGCCGTCCGCTGAGTGGACGGGGGACATGTCGCCGCCAGTTGGATGAGGATCAGCCCAATCTTGGTGTCTACCTACCTGTCGAGGCGCGAACCCACGGCCATTGGTCGTGTATGGGGCATTCGAGGAAGGACTGACACCACGGTGGGATTTCTTAATCAAACGAGCTCCTCCATCATCGATTTCCTCACGCTTGTAGGAATGTGTAGTTGTCGAGTCAGCACCGGCCTGCGGAGCGGAAGCTTCGTCTTGGCTTAGGAGCTTGGATATGTTAGAACAGTTTTGAAGGCTAGTTCCAGCCCGAATGGACGGGCCGTGTAAATATGGACAAAGACCATTCAGACATGTGTGAATGGGTAGCACAAGAAGCACTGGACAACTTACTGAGATGGTCTCTTCGACAACACCGCCATTCATCAGATTCCGTTTGAGGTTCGCTAATAGAAGATTAGATCCTGTCCCGTGTAGTCTCGTCTGGTTAATGTGGATTGCTTACCGTACTGACGTGCAACTAGAAGAAGGCGATCATACTCCTCTTTAGGCACTGACACCATCCGGCGCCGTTCGCCAACGGAGGCGCTGGCATGACCATCATGATCACCCTAAACCATGTTATCAGAACGGTGATGTCAACAAACAACACTTTCTCTTGGGGTGCCATACAGAATTGGTCCTATTATGAGAAAACGGGTCAGCCTTGCAAAATATTTACACAAAGGGAAAGAATTCGAATATGAACTGTAGGAGGACCCGACAGCAGCAATAAGACAAATACCGTCTCAACTCACCTTCGTAGCAGGGTCTCCAAAAAAGCCCGATCAACGGTGACCGAGTCTGCTGTCGAAGGGGCCATGGTACCGGCTCAACTTCTCGATTTCGGTCTGCGTGTTTCTCTATAGCTCTAGAGATTGGAAAGAGATTGGAAAATCGAGAGGGAAGGGGAGAAGGACGAGACGAGAAGCTTGGTGGGGGAGGGAACAAGAAATTCGATATTGCAACCAACCGATCTAATCATATGGCGTTGCAGGTACAGGTTGGCGGGGTATCAGTACCTAGGCCCCACAGTGCATCTTAACCTCTAGTGGGCACCTCTTGGTTCAAACAGAGCTGCATGCTAGGTAGCTTCTGATTGGCTAACTGAGCTAACTGACGCTAGGGCTGCCCTTGCTCCCGCCCAAGGCAAAGCTACATGTCCGGGGTTAATAGCTACGTAACTAGGTACCTATGGCACACTATGATGTACCTAGGTACCTACCTAATGTACTAAAATTCATCCAGGTAGGTATTTGCTATAAAGACTGCTTAATAAGCCAGACCCTAAGGCTTACCTGACACCACACATCGCCTGTGAACTTGGTGATTAAGCGCTCTAGAAATGTTAAAGAAGAAACAGTGCCCTTCACACAAGGGATCTACAAGCCCTAAAGCAACCAAAGAAAAGCCATTTGCGCCTCACAACGAGATAGGAATTATTCAAGCCAATGGGACAGTGACGCGACTGTCATGATGCTTAGATAACATCACGATTTTGTAATCTTAGGTACCAGCTGCAGGTAACCTATAGGATACCTACCTAAATTATTGAAGGTTGAAAGTCCCTAGAACCAATAATAAGGCACACTCCTAAATGATCACACCACACAGTTCGTCATATGGCATAGAAGAAGGGGGGGGAGAAATCATAAGCCTATACCTTTATATAGAGGCTTGTTTCGTGTAGTGTATTCCTAATATAAAATAAAATATGCCAAGAAAAATTCAAGTGTAAAAACCTCTAGCTAATTGTAAGATAGACTACCTAGTCTACCTTATTCATAACAAAGAAACTATAAAAATTTCAAGGTTGATTATTTGTTTCTTGGTTTTTGCTCCATTGAAAATCTCTGGTAAAGCTAAGCATGCTACTAGCCTTTGTCTGGTTATATGATATATCTCGAGTTAGTCTTGTCTATAGTAGACCGAGAACCAGATTAAGCAGTGCGTATAAAATTAAAAATGAGAATTATATATTGTTAATTATCACAATACAGCTCGCCCCTTAAAAGGTGATCATACTCACCAGCATGTAACGAGTCGGATTTCTTGTTCATTGACAGAAAGCTCGCTGGTTTCAAAGCGTATTCGGTATGCCACTATGAGCTATCTAAAATACCCCAGGTATCTACTTTGGGTTTGTGTCTCCTTATATGCTCGCAGATTATTTGTGCAATCTGGAGCGGAATGCTAATCATATAGTAGACATGGTTAATGTCACGATCCAGGGGCCCTATTGCAAATAGGCAATAGTAACGTTGTTGCATGAACTAGAACTAACGGGGCATGGACGGACGGACGGTTGTTTTACACATAATACTCAATTGTCTACCGAACAATCCTTGTATGTCTTGTTTCTACTACTGCAAGCCTCCCTCCGCCAAGAGTCATAATTGTGGCTGACTGCGAGGCTCCTGGCAATTAGCATTTGCAGGCAGGGCTGACGTTGGTGATTAGGAGATAGTTGGCACATTCTGAACCATAATCATTATCCATGGATCTATGGCTCTTATCTTATTTGATTTTCCCTGAGATCTATCATTTCTTTCCTTGCAGATGTTATGTCGTTGTCGCAGATGTCAGAAAAGTCGCAATTGATGTTTGGAATTGAGCAAGCTAAATACGTTGGGTCTTGGAGCATGAAGGCCGTCACATGAATCCTTTTTTAGACATATTGGAGTGGCACTTGATTATGTTACTGTAACCCTCATCCATATCAACCCATAAATAGCAACCAGGAGGCCAAAACTGAAAATTCCTCATTAGAGGATTTAGAAATCCCTTGATCACGAACTTACTCCGCCCTTATCTACCAGCCACGGAAAAAGGGCACACATCTCTCGTCTTGCCAATTCAGCACGCCTACAAAGAGAAGCAAAGCAAAGCACCACAGCGTAAACCTTTTTCGTGCTTCCCTTAATATATCTTCCCCTTCCACCCCCTTTAACAAGTGCCGATGACCGTAGGAATCTCCCCCGGGATCGGGCCTAGGGAGACGTCCCAGGACGTGTAGCCGGCCCAATAGATGCAGATACTCTTGCCATCCTGGCAGTAGCGGTAGTCACAGTTCTCGGTGAAGCTCGAGGTCGGGGCCGCGGTTGTCGGCGGGGGTCCCGCCGGGATAGTCGTCGTGGTCACGACGGCTGGGGCGGTGTCGGTAGCGGTCTCGAATACAGTTACGTTGGTGTATTCAGTAACCATGACTGTCGTGTAGTCGTTCTCTTGGCCAATTGGACCCAGAGTTGGCATGCCGGGCGAGTGGGGGACCGCCATAGCTAGTGTAGTAGCGGCGTACGGTAGCAGGGCTAGCCCTAAACTAGCAGGACTGACTTTCATAGTCGACGGCGATGTCAGTTCCCGGCTCGGTGGTTAGGTTTGACTTCAAAAAGTTGAAAATAATATGCGGGTAAGGTAGTTGTGAAGTTCGTGTTCGTAAGAACAGTGTCAGTCGAGGGCCTTATCCTCTACACTATATGTAGAAATTTTGCTCTTTAACTATTCTTTGGAAGACGAAGCTGATATGGTGTGATTGCTATGTACCATTCAGGTAGCTCAAGCGGCGGTGAGGTTCTATATGTAGATTTCATGACTCAATAGCAAGCACGCTGCCAAAAGAGAGAACCTTAAGGGACACTTACAAGCACGCAAGACAGTGCGTTTTTTCAGATGGTTGTACCTGTTTGCTTAATCTCGTGGTTTTTGGGCGAGGGTAGCTACTTGTCGCACAGTGCCTACGAGGCCCCTGCCTTCTTGGGAACAGATAGGGTTGTATACTGGCGATACAGCACCTTCCCAAGCAACATTGGCGGAGTGCCAGGCCTAGAACAGGCTGTCAGTTACACAGGACAGGATATTGTCGTTCTCCCATTTGCGGAATGGTTGTACAGTCAAGCCAGATTTAGCCGAGTGAATGATTCCCCTGTGCGTATCTGATGGATCTAGCCTGTATTGAATAGAAATGCCTTTTAAGTTCGACCTATAGACGCATATGCTGGGCTGGCAGCACTAGTATCTTACACAAAGAAACAAACTACTTCTTACATAGCATTCCAACGTGAAATGATATGTCCCCACGACACTCTCGCCCTAGTTCTTTTTCGGAAAATAACCCTACAGGACGTCAAGACCTAGGTCCTCCTCCCTCAGGGAGAAATGGAGAGCCCATCACGACTGAGTCGCACCAATACAACTATGTATCAGTACTTCACGAGGTAGCTTGAAGCATCTTGTTGCCGGACTTGATAAAGAGTGTCATCCAACAAGCCACACCGACATTCCACACAAGAGTTCTGACAGGCACGAGCTTGCGGTTCTCCTGCAGCCAGACGTAGGTAATGGTGTACGCTATGCGGCTCGCTAGGTAAGCTGCAGCCAGGACGTTGATCGTCCTCGCCGGCACGCCCGCAATGTTGGCTGCAAGGACGCTTCCGACATACAACGGCATCGTCTCCACGGCATTGGCCGCCGCCGCCTGGCTTCGCAGGATGCGATTCTTAATCTAGATAGGCCGCGAGATTAGCATGTACACGATGGCGGCACACAGCGAAGGCTAAGGGGGGCCACCGCATTGTCGTGGCACCAAATGGTCGCTTAAAATAGCCAGGAGAACGGGCACCTACCGCCTTGTCCATTGTGTCATCGCTCTTGACGCGCTCCTGGAGCTGGCGCGGATAGGCAAAGTCATTGTTTTCCCCAGCAAGGTAGCTAGAATATGCTCCTGGTATTACAGATATAAAGAAAGCTGCTGGAATCTGTGCGTGGAAGATCAGTTGATGATTGCGCAGCCTAGTAGGTGGTAAATGCTTATGCGCACCGAGAAGAATGAGTAGTTCTTGGACAAGTCCACGAAGGCAGCCATCTTTCCTAGTATAAACTGACGTGACACTGTTGTGGATGACAAGATGTTGGTGCTCAGATAGAATAGAGATTGGACGGGAATATGGCTACCGACTTCCCATACTATCGATTCAAATATAATCGAGTTGCATCTCGGAATAACATCAATCCGCACGGCCAGGATTGCTTAGCTGCATTAGATAATGTATCCTAGATAGACTAGCTTACCCTCTTTAACAGACACTACAAGGTAGGACTACTTAGGGCTGAGCGAGGTTTCTTAGGCAAGTCTCAAGCTGCGTCTTATCCCAATGCTCACGTAGACGATTCGGTGACAAGAATGGCATTATGAGTTGTCCCAGCCTAAGGAAAATAATAACCTTGCCTTGGCGGTTCTGTAAAATTTGTTGGGATTATTTCATGATTATAGGACCCTCACACCGTCTGCTCCATCTGCAATGAATATAATGCATTATGTGTATATTCACCAAGATACATCTTTGTCGCCTAGTTTCACTATCCTCCAGTAGTTTTTTGTCGAAGCATCACTTCGACAATCGCATAACTAACCAAGACAATGCAATGCATACGATTAGAACCCGAGTGTCGGTAATGCCGTGGGATTTTGGAGAAACCCATCCGCCAAAGTCATCATTATGCGCCGCACACCGACAGCACCCGGGATTTCATCCTCGGGTGGGAAAATATCACATAATTTCGGGTTGGTGGGGTGATGGTAAGACTTGGGAACTAGGCCTCATATAGAAGTCTGTTAGACTAAGATACATTATGAGATTGTGGCCTAAAACATCATGATATTATAATCTAGCTGGTTTATTTGGTATATAAATACCCCTTTTAAACATCCCTTAAAGAATCTTTATGGTGAGGGTACGGAAGTTGAAATTCCCCCAGAAAAACAAACAGGCCCAGGGAGTACCACTCACCCGTTACGTCTTTCTAGTTTACGCTTCACAGAGGCATTTTGAAACCTTCCTCACAGTTGTGTCAGGGTATAAGGCAACACTAGGATCAAGGGTCGAAAGGTGGGGCTACGAAGTAGTCTCGGTAACTACTAGCTCTCTGGATAGTCATCGGACCGTCATCACATAGATATTGGATCGTCATCGAATAGGTGTATATGGGGCCTCACAGATCCTCCTAAAAGTGGGAGGACAGGCTTCAAAATGTATCCTACCCTCCTTATACGTACTAGACCTAATAGATTACTCCTCTTACCCTCTGTCCTACCTCAAACCTAACAAATTTTTCCTTCATCTAGAGGATTTAATTTATACGAAGGGCTCTGGCTAGGTAAACTTCAAGATATGCTGGGTACAGCACAGAGCTAGAAAACTCTAGGGACTTTCATTGGATATTAAAGTATTTTAAAGACTCGACGGAGAGTATATACCTATATCTCAACACGACTGTTACGAGAGGTCTACCGAATAGTACCAAATAACTATAAACTGCCTAGGTATTTCATAATTATCTGAGAATGCTGTCTATACATTATTCTAAAGAGTTAAAGACGTGTACCTCGCGCATAAACGTTTCTAGAAATTTTATAACCTTGCTTGAGGTTATACGGAAAGTTATTTAACAGAAGCTTTGTTTATAACCCTGAAAACTAAGTGTTTTACCCTGGGGCATGGTCTAGCTATCTCTGTTTAACTATCAAGGAACAAAATTTTGACCCTAGGGATCCTTTGAACTCCAACTCCAACAGATAGCCAGCCATCTAGGTTGTCTGACATAAATTATAGTTTCCACCATCATATCACCACGGCTCTATTCAATTGAAGCCTTTGGTCTTGAAATGTGGGGCTATACGACCCCTTATGACCTGTATCTACATATATAGGATGGGTTTCGCCCATCCTATCTAGGCTCACCTTGAACCAATACACTTGATCCTATCCTCACATCTTCGTCTCATCTCAACATTGGGTCCGTTGGCTACACTGAACAATATCTTTTTACACGTAGCCAATGGCCCTTCCAACATCTCTCCTCCTAGCTTTCCTCAGGAAGTTTTAAAATGACACTACGTGTTGACGTCAAATACACTCGTGAAAAGTGTATTCTATCTGTTGGATAAAGTTCTCTACCAAATAACGTAGAATTCCTGTCAAACGAGGTGCTTGAGGAATTTTGGGACTGCATTATCGACATGGTAGATGGTCTCGAAGCTGGGAAGCTGCTCAAGTGACCCTCCCAATATGCGCTGTAGTTGTATGTTTATTTCACTTATATCGCTGAAGATTACATAGATACTCAGCTTAACTAACTTGAGTTCATATTAAGGATCTGGTCTTTGGCGTGAAATACAATCATATTATCAGAAGGAGTTGCTAAGAATCTGGACGAAGTCGTAACCTACTTCAAAGGCCTAGGCAAACCATTTGCAATCCACACTTGAGCCAGGTGCTCAGGGACTTAATAGACTCCAAGTAGTAATTTTTGCCATGGTTTTAGCTGCTATATAGAACCGAGCCCATAGCATAATTAGCCGAATACCTAATGTCAAGCTATTAACCAGGTGTGATAAGTTTTTAACTTCTAGACCCTTGCTTCAACATTTTTTCGTCGCGGCCCTTTTCCATGCGGTTTCTTATCTAAACTCAAATGAATGACCTTTTTATATTAATAGGTACCTAGTTATCCTATATATATATATTGGGAACATATCAATGACGGTGAACATTTGTATACTCCAGTCACGCGGAAACTACGGACAATCGCTTTCAATTCCAACTGACTCTGCAGAGGGAATACAGGGGAACTTGACTTATACAATGGGAGCAATAGATAACTTGGATCAATTGCAGTCATTCTTCGTAAGATCTTACTCGAGTCGATGAAATCAATAGAAATTACATGATAGTGGTTTAGTTAATATTGCAATCTTCGAAAAAAGAACCGCAATTCTTGCATATCGTGATGCCTGGAGTTAAATCCCAGTCCCTTAGACTTGTCAAAACCGTCCGTTGCATATTACCGTATTCTGTAAGACCGCACAGTATTGTACGTTGCATCCTTATGAAGTGCGGGTTCCTATACTTGGCTCCACTTTTCTTGGCCGCCTTTTCAATGTTCCTTCTTGATGTTCTGCAGCACTGATGCCTGTACCATACACTACCTAGGTTAAACCGGCAGGTCTTGGCCACGTGCATGCTACCTCAAGTCGCATAAGATATAATGAGGTTCTATGTGTTCCCGAGTCCCTGCAGCGCCCAGAGTAGATATGTACTTTGATTGTATTCTATGCCATGTTTACTACGTATTTGTATGCCATAAACGTACGTAGAACACTCAGGGAAAGTATTTAAATATTAAGGTTTTGTGTCCCACTCATACAGCAGACCCGGCACTTACAGCATGACAAATTCATGCTGACCGAGGCTTAAGTCTAATCACTTGGCAGAGTTCTTATGGCCAAGTTGAGGGTCCTTTTGTTGTTTTCTTCTCACTTTGCGGGGGATTAGCGCCGTCAGCACGTAATATGATGGCCTTAAAGTTTCGGCCGTGGCGCCCCGAAGCAAGGGTAGGAGCATAAACTCTTTGCGCTCGCCAGAACCCGAATAAGGATCTGCCAAGTCTTCTGAATATCGGTGAGGCCTGGCCTTTACTTTGGATTATGTTGGATAAGCCCAGCATCTATAATTCCGTCGCCAATCTTATCTTCGTGTTACTCTATATACCTACCCATAGGTCATGTAGGTTATCTCTGGGAATGACGATGTGAAAATAAAGAAATAGGTCTCTATTCGTGACCTCTAAACAGGGATACAAAGGTGGCATTCATTGGCTCATGGCTTTGGAATGAACATCAAGCTCAAAATTATCTGCAGTAAAACATCCTGGTGGTTCTAGAATGCGACGTACTTCAGCAGTGCCGTATGGTAAGGTCACAGTATCAGGTAGCAGCACGCTCATTACAACTTACTCGTGCATATGCTCTGTTGGGGCGTGTAGGCACATAGATGAGCATGTATAGAGGGACAAGGGAAATTCAGAGGCCCCCGAAACTTGTGGTTCCCTAGTTCTTACTGATAACCCCCCACGCGTTACGTTACATAAAGGGCCGAGTAAATTACGAGAGAGTTGTGTTCTAATGATTTGCGTTGAAAAATATATCCCTTGGTATGGATCTACCTATGACACCTATATTGTGATGTTGTATTTCCTACTCAGGTCCCGCAAGAATTGGTAAGGTACCAATTTTCCACCCGACGAACAAGTGAGGAGGCTGTAGCCGTAAGCTATTGTCTCATCTCACGTATATCATCGCGGAATACTGGATCACCAACGTCGGTTAGCATCAAGTAGATATAGTTACCTCCCTTTTCGAATCAATATGTTGCGCTATAGTGTTTAAAATAGGAAGGATTCTCGAAATAGGATCGTCATTATAGTTACGCTATACAAATACCCCGGAACCATTCGTTGATACAGCCCTTGTTTCCTCCAACTGTCGCCTTGCCTGTCTCAAAATTGCACACTAAATTAAATCTTGATTCCTGAAACTGAATGTTACCAAACTGCTGCCGAGCTGAAGAATACGCCCTTTCTTTCCGCACACCAGGGGAAGAACAAATGTCTTGGCATGCATGGAAAGTCTTCTACAATTTCTGTAAAGAACAACCTGCCTTCCTATCGTGTAATCCTAAACCATTATGTACTTTGCCACCGCTTCTCAGCCGTAAGACACGGTCCCATCGCATTCGCAGGCCTCCTTCTTTTATCTACAAGTCTAACCAAGAGGCCCCAGTCCTTAGCCGTGATCAATTTGTGACAAGAATCACCTAGAAATCGTCCAACCCACGCATCTCTAAAGATCCATATAGGGATGTTGAATAAACATAAGATTTCCGCCAAAAAACATCGGTGCTAGATGGAATTGCAAGAGATCTAGTCCTTCTTGATCGGGAAAAGCGGCAGGGTGAAAGGTGTAGTGCCATCGACGTATAGATAGGCAGCCGCAGCATAGTCTTCATGTAATCAGTAACAAAACTCCTAAAAATAGTGTATCGATATGGGGGGTCTGGCTGGGAACTCACAAGCTAGAACCGAAGAGGCAAAACCGAAGCCGGCAGAAGCCCTGAGGAGGTTCTCGTTACCCGTCATGTTACCAGTAGCGATGAGGATGAGGGTAACGTCCGCCAAACTGAGGACGCTGAGCAGGACGTAGTTCGCTCGGACCGCACCAATAGTGAATATGACGGTGATGATGAACCATTGCCACACGAACAGCGCGACGGCCTGGTGGAACTCGGGCTTGAGACCGCCGGTCTCGGCGTCGGCATAGGAAGCCAGGATACCGCTTCCAGGGATGAAGATCAGAGAATACGCAAGATTGAAGGCACCGTAGGCGCTAAAGACAGTGGCACCAAACTAAAGCAGAAAGGTCAGTTTTTCATATCAAGGTCTCCGAAGTCCCACGTAATAAGCGGGTGGAGCTACGTACGGCGTTGCCAGCAACGAAGTCAATGATTCCGGCGATAACTTGGCTGATGCCGCCGAAGAAGATCATGTTGGCAATGACGATGTTGTTGGTCTCGATTCCACGAGGGCGGAGCTCGAAGAGGGACAACATGAAAAGACTGGTTGCGAAGGCCAGCAACCCTAAGGGGTTTGCCGAGGCTAGTTTCGTGGGCACATACGGCATGGGTGGCAAGATGGATGACTGCTGGGACCCCTTCTCGATGTCCCCCCTTTCGGTAGTGAAGACTTGCGAAGACATTTTTAGAGACGAGGCGTGAGGTGAAACAGATATCCCTTGTAGCTGTCGAAATTCTATAATAGCAACGTAGAGGTAGCTATAGAAGATGCCGACGAGTGAGCTACAGCCGATGGCGAAGAAACTGAGCAACTAGAGTCGATGAGGTGCAGAAGGGTTGTTGTTGTTGCAGAAGAATCGAAGTGTTCCGAGGAAGGGTAGGTACTCTGCTATTTAATCACAGATCGACAAGACCTCCTGAGTGCCCTATATCTGATTGGCCAAGCTGGATATCATACCACCTACACTCATATCTAAGAACTGAATTACAGGATCTCCATAGTAATCGAGGGATCTTATCAAAGGATGGACAGTAATCCGGTCGAAAGGTCTAGAGTCTCACTGATTACGTCTGGGCAGGCAAGCCTCATTGTCTGGGCAGGCACCATCCATGTGGAATATAGAAGATGATAACTAATGCCTAGTAACAGAAGACCATGAATGGTAGCATTAGATAGTAGACCTTCATAGTCGAAGCTGAGGGTGGATGTGGGCCATGCATGCAAACACGTTTTTAGCCACGTGTAGAGCGGTTGATTCATGCAACGTTTTTCTCGAAAGCGAAATCGAAGATAGAAATCGGGACTGAAGAACACTCAGACACCAGCATATGCTGCGTAACGGATGTGTCAAAATATCCGTAAGTATGACCCTGCCAAGAGTCCGTTATATGTACCGTATATGTCGGTCCGAGCCTCCCGGCTATTGGCTACTGGGCCCCCGGAGTGGGAATCTATAGCTCTCCCCGTCTAGCTGCCCAGCCCGCTGGGTAAGCACCAAACCAGTTTTCCAAATACATAGCTTCAGCCGAGTAGTCAGCTTGCACCTTGGCACGCCTCACAACTGAACTTTCTTGCTAACTGACTTCCTCTTTTCTTCGTGCTGGCCACAAGGTTTTTGTATCTTGGCGGAAAGTTAGATGGGCAAGCGTCGCGACGAAGCTAGGACGCTGTCTCCAAACAGTAAGCCCGACCCTGTAGAATTTGTATTCGCGGGGCGGCTGTGAGATGTGTAGAAGATATGTTCGCCACTAGTATTTGTCAAAATCAGCTGTAAGTGTGTCGCGAGGTTGTTACTGTCTCATCTCGCCAGCAGCCAAGCCAGGACTTTTGATTGGATGGATTCTATTGACAAATGTCTCCGTGGCTAAATAAAGCAGTTGGCAAATACTTGGTCAGGAATATTGTCTTACTATGTGGTTGTCTGCTTGGAGAGCCTTTCTCTCTCTCTAATAAATAAACACCTTTTCCTCTCCAAACATCTTGTCGCTGGCAGTCACTCAATATATGCCATATACGCTCGCTTTTTCAATAACTTGCCCATTAAGTTGTGGACTTGGTGTATACTTAAGGGTTTGAAATGCTCACGGCAGCACAGATCCTGGCATAGCATGTCATCCCTCATACCAGAGCCATTATTCTCGGAGTTCACAACATGTTTGAATACAAATCCTAGACATATGTGTTACTCAGCACGAACAACACTTGATACAATCAGTGCATCGTCGAATTTTGAAGGGGGTTAAGGGATAAGATATGTCTCTATTTCTCAAACTCCCTTTCTGTACTCTCTTCTCGAAATGCTACTCCTATATGGTACTACAGCTATCACAGCCTCATCCCCACGGGGATGGGTTCCAGTCCTTAGAGCACGGGAATGGCTGTGGGGAGGCGGGCTTGCGACTAGATGCCGAGATCTTGGCCCCCAGCTTTTGATGTGCTCGACGTGCATTTCAAGTTTCTTATGTATGTGGGCACGTACGCACGTAGGCAGTGGGCTGGTGGGGCTGCATCAAAGTGTTTCGCGTAAAGTACCTAATCTGTAGGTAATTCGATCGTGATCTCACCCAGCTCTCAGCAGTGCCAAGTATTCCGCAACGCCGCAATATTCCCACGCTACAGTGCCATTATCATCATGAAATCGTACGGTACACAAGTGCATAAAGCCCCTAAGCCTTGGACCGCAGTATAGCATGGATCACCCTTATTGCTAGACTCAGGCCTAAGTGTTCACATACTAGGTAGGTATTCCGTATACGTACATAGGTTGCGAGTTCTCGGATGTGGAAATAACCGGAAATGTAATACTTTAATTTTTCTTTTTTATAAAATTTCTCCTCTTAGCCCTTGTGAATCTGTCTGATTTGACAGGTGGGTTAGATCTTCGTTATCGATAGATCGACCATCAGAAATCTGTGCGAGTATGTACAATACCTCGACAGCTTAAGAGAATTCTAGCTATCATCTACTTAACTAATTTTTCGCTTATTTTATTATAGTATAGTTCATAATAATGGACCTAGGATTTCCTAGACTAAGTCACTAAATAACTCCTTCTATTGGAATTCTTTAATAGAAGACAATACCTAGTCATAACTTTATTAGGATTCTTGATAAACTGAGGTAGGTATGTATAGACTTAACGACTCTCCTAATAACCTGCAATTTGCGTTCGGGCTTTTGAATTTGTCCGTCCATTTGCATACCGAGTTCGGAGCTTGTAATTTTGCTTTTCATCCAAGAAAATTGTTTTGCGTCATACATAACTACTCTGATTTCAATAAATGACCTATATAACTTAATGGTGACATATTCAACTATGACTATTCGTGCTGGCTAGACTTAATTGATACTCCCTTTCTCAAATCAACTCGCAATAACTGTGCCCTTTTGTTTGATTCGCTTCTCTAAACCTGATGCTGTCTGAAGTTACGAATACTACTAGGATCAGGTCCACTAAACCGAGATGGATGATGAAATGTATGTCCGAGGAGAAAGAGGAATTTGTGCCGTGTCTTCACAATCGTTGAACAAGCCGCAATTTCCACATAGGCCATCACGACATAATCCAAACCGCGCTGCATCTATTACCTACTACCACTTTATATATATACAGTAACTAAGTGGTGAAAGCAGAGGGGTTTTGTCAGGCCCCTATATTTGCAAAGTAGGCTGGCGTCGTCGATGCTAAATCTTTTAGCAAAGTATTAACTCCGACAGGCGAAAGGAGTCGGGTATAGTGCATCACATACTGAGAGGGAATGCATATTAGAAGAAAGAGGACTCAATCGAGACAACTACACTTGAACTAACTATATGTGCTCGGTTTTCTCCTATCGCCGAGACCCCTTGGTACACTGATACGTATCGAGTTTTCTGACAGGGTCGAATGCATCTGCGTTGCTTTTCTTATTCATGCTTATCTCTCGGGGGGCACTGCATAGTCCACAAAAGCTCTGAGTGGTCACGTCAATGTTGACAGTGGATCCTAGGCGTCCAGTGACCAACATGTTGTGAGATACGACAGATCATGAATTTGTGCAAAGTTTTATTCAACAGCGAAGTTTGCAACGACAGCGGAATCGGTACTGACAGGTTTCACACTCGATGGGTAGTAGTCCTGGAGCTGTTAAACGAAGTCTGCATCAGTACCACTGTTATAAGTGCAACTCTTACCAACACTGCCGACTGTTGCTTGACTGTTGGTCTTGGAGAAAGATGCGAGCTGCTGATATTAATAGAAAGGCATATTCTGTGATACACGAAGGAAAGGTTCGCGCAACAACGTTATGGTAGACAGATTGTAGGACTTGTTAAAATAGTCACCGCTCTTTTCACTGACTCGACCCCGTGTATGTATGTACAAATTGTTGTGAGACTAGGGGATGTATATTTACCATCGGAGGCTTTTCACCAGCATTAATCCCCTCATCTCGGGTGCCCATGCTTGCTACGCTGCTCCTGCAAGTTACTGACCGGGAGATAGGGGGTGCCCATGCTGAGAACTTTTGATGAGACTACCGATAAGCTATATAGTCTGTCACAGTCGCACTTAGGGCGTTTCTCGATCTGCACTGAATATAATCACTTACATAAGTGGAAATCCCGAGCATTCAAGGCGTTTGGCTGTTCAAGATCCTAGTCCAGCTCTCTGACAGAAGGGTAGCAGAGAGACCAGGTTATAACAACCTATCGGGAGTTGATTCGTTCAATACACAATAGCTTTGTGCTGGGGTTACATATGCAGAAGGTGCTTGATGCACAAACCTGGCGAATCATAGTTACCATGGGGCTATTCTCCGAACTTGGTAAATGAATATGCGATCATCCCTAGGGGCTGTTTATGTACATCACGCATGTAAAGCGGGAGAGTACGGCAATGGAACATGGATTGCTCCCCCGGTTTGAGGTCGGTGCCGACATTACCTTGTCTATCACGGTGTATCAGAATTTCCGCCAGGCTCAAAGATCCTACCTCGAGTACAAAATCTAACGCGCTCCGGTGGACTGGGCTTGTTCCCAAGATGGAAAGGTCGCATAGTTCATATCTCTTGTCTCTGGAAGCCAAGTTTATTCCTTTACTTATTTAGGATCTCGCCCGATTCAAGGCTAAACCGATTGAGACTCGGTATCTACGAGGCTTCCAGGACCTCTTCAACAAGCATGGCGATCGGTGCGGAGGCCGAGAACCAGCGACTCACCATTGGAGTCGTTGTAACATGTCTCGCCCTATCGCTTTTATCGTTTGGGTTGCGTATCTACGCCAGGTTCGTGACGCATGCGAAGCTATGGTGGGATGACTACTGGATGTTCTGGGTGACGGCGATATGTATTACCGCAAGTATCATGGACTTTGTCGGTTTAGCATACGGATCTGGGGTCCACCAATCTGACTTGGATTCAGCTACGGTCTTGCAATTCACCAAGGTACGGGAGACTGACTATGCTCATGATCAAAACCCCACGAAACTAACAGTTCCATTGGCAGTGTCTATACGTCTACATGCTTATATGGGCTCTCGGAGTGTTTAGCGTCAAAGTCGGGATTCTGCTCTTCTACTGGAGAGTCTTTCATACCAGTGGGTTTCGCATAGCGGCAATGGCCGTTGGAGCCTTTTCAGTCGGGATTTTCCTATCGAACTTCTTCAGCTTCACCTTCCAATGCACACCTGTGGAGAAGTTTTGGGACGAGTCCGTGAAAGGAACCTGCATTGATCAGAACGCCTTTTACTTGGCCTCGGCGATAATTAACGTCGTCGGTGACGTTGCGGTTCTTGCCCTACCTCTACCGGTTGTATGGCGGTTGAACGCATCCAGAAGCAAGAAATGGTCGTTGAGTTTCCTATTCTTACTTGGTGCCTTGTAAGTGTTACTGTTGCAATATTTTATGATGTTGTTATGGATGGGTTCTAATGTTCAAGTTGCTAGTGTTTGCGTTGCCAGCATTTTCCGCATCATCGCAGTCACACAAATCGATCCGGAAGATTTCACCTTCACTAATGTGGGCGGCGGGCTTTGGAGCACGGTCGAAGTGGAAGTAGGCTTCATTTGCGCAAACCTACCAGCAATACGTCCTCTGGTCTTTAGGTGGTTCGGACTCGGCAATTCAGTGTATGCTTACGGGTCTAGTAGCGGCAGGCAGAGGCAATATAACATATCAGGCAAGGGAGCAGCCCGGTCGGGACACGTCAAATTGCAAAGCAGGAATCGAGATTCGGAAAACCAGGACTCGAGCACGGAGGCACTTACCGCACAAGGTGCAAGTGACTCAGTTGCTCTATCGAAGGTCAAGACTAGAAAAGACGACCAGGATGATGACCAGATCCAGGCTTTTGGCCTTTCCGACATCGTGGTCAAGACAAAAATCGACGTCTCGGTTGATCCCAAGCAGACCACACAGCGTCTAGGAAGCCCAAACCGCTTTGTTCAGATCTCCACGTCGCGTAACCAGGTCAATCTACTCGGCACAGGCCATCAATATTAGGGGTTTAGATACACGATATTATAATTGTATGCTTACACTGTTAAATTTTTAATTTATCTATATTCTTTGAGCATATGCGCACTATTCCCTGCTCTTGAAATCAAGTTTTCATGAATGCCAAACGGCCGGCCGCGTTTTCGATCCCAGCATGGCAAATGGCAGCATGATCAAAAAGAGAGTGGCTGCACTCACAACAGGAGGTGGTCAGCAAGGAGGGGTACCTCAAAACCAGGCTCACCGAGTCAAAGAATTAGGTAGGTATCAAATAAATGTTCGTCGGCAGATCGGCACTCTGCCCCCATAGCCAATCTTTGATGAGCTCAACCTATGATCTTCAAGACCCAGTACTGAAGGATTTCCGATGAGGCTTTGAAACCGAAGACCATATCGTCTTCCCTGATTGATGCAACGCTGACCCTAATATGATAGACGAATGAGGCGTCCAGGCTTACCGAAATCAGATACCTACCTTATTCTTTAATTTATGGTAACGTAGAAACTTTCTTACGGCAATTGTTGGTCCCCAGATATCCAATAGATGGATGTCTGCCTTAGCACAACAGTTGCTCAGAAGGATTCCGTACGACAGCGTCTTACGTTGGCTTGTGCTGCCGTGAAAACTCTGGGTACTTACTTGGAATGCTAAATAATACCTACTTTGCAGAGTTGCATTTCAGGATTTGTGTACAAAGATCGGCGTTGAGTATTGATTAAATCCTACATGTATGTAGCTACTTATGGTATATGTAGGTACGTACAGTGAGTATTAAAGCCGACATTACCCCTTGGATCGTGGGGCTTCAATGTAACCGGGGGATTGCCCGTCGCTAGTCAGGATCTTCCCCCCTTATCCCTGTCTACGTGTGAACGTTAAGCTTTTCAGGGATCAAGGATCCTTCGGGCGTGCGTTCGTCCCGCGCCGCCACACGCTTGACTAGACTACACACTCCACAGTGGTGAATCAACTGCTAGGATGACATGGATATTGTATGTAAAAGAAACGACGTGGTGGTACTAGCAGATACACAAGAACCCACGAACTGTATACTCAAGATAGATGGAATGGAATGTGGTAGTATCAACAAGCGATGCATACCTACTAATGATGGAGAGAGTCGCACAAAGAGAGGATCCTTGCTGTTGGAGATAAGGAGCGAGACGAATAACCAAATGATTTACCTACCTAAGATATGTCATTTTAGACCGAAACTTCCAAGCCCTCTACGTATTGGTACGGCCATATTGTCATCTATTAGATTGGGTTGGTTCATCCCTATGTGGCCTTCCGAGCTCTCCATTGGAGAGTTGATCCCAAGACAACGGTCATGCATATATTGAAACTACAAACATGTATCCAACGCACTAGGTCGTCCTATATTGCCATAAGGGATACTACGTGCTACAACACCACATTGTTAGCACCTAACGCCGCCAGGTGAGTTCTTTGGATTTGAGACAAACCATCTCACACCCGTTAGTTCCGAATCTATAGCCTAATTTTATGACGAGCGCTCTTTCACGAACTACTTGTATTTCGTCACATCTTCGATGATAACAAAGCTTTTCAGTATGTGCTAATAAATAGTGGTATATACATAAATTAGTAGTGAGTCCTCAGAAACTTGCACATCGAAATATTGTGTACCATCGCTCATAACTCCGCATCCAGGTAAACCCAAGACCGTCCTGCCAAGGCTTTGGTAATAATTTCCTTCCTCGTAAATATTAATAGTGAGGCCATTCTCTTATACCTGTACCTATATACTACCATGGCAAACATATCCGTCGAGGTTGTCGAAGACCGCATTCGCAAATTTGGCAAGTTATGGATGATTGACGATCTCATCCGCGAGCGGGCAAAGGATGAGGTCCAAGTCCCTATTCTAGGTTATCCCAAGTACGACGATAGCGCTTCAGAGTATGAGTTCTTCACTGGTAAGGACCTCGACCGTATGGTGGATGAAGCCTGTCGAGTGTTAGTTAAGATGGGACTCGAGGTCAATTCTCATAAGATCGTTGCATTATTTGCACCCTCCGACTTGTCCTTCATCGTTACCTTTTTCGCTCTGTTCCGACTTGGCTGTAAGGTATTGACAATGTCCATTCGTCTTAGTGAGCCAGCGTGTCTTTCTCTACTGAAGCGAACAGAATGTGATACCGTGCTACACGGGTCAACAGCTCGCATCAATTCCACCATAGCTGGAATCACAGCGGCGCACCGGGACCTCAAGCTCCTACCAATGCTGGCAAGGGAGGAGTTTGATAGGCCCGGTAACTCCATGGAACCGTTTGTACGACATATTACCGACAAAGAGACAGAGCACACTCAGCTGGCCCTTCTAGCCCACTCCTCTGGCTCAACCGGTCTTCCAAAACCACTAGCACTATCCCATCGCAGTGTATTAAACAACTTATTTTCAGGAACCGGTTGCAAGGCCTTCAATGCACTACCTTGGTATCATTTGCATGGGTTGTTCACCTCTACACAAGCAATGTACATGCGCAAGACGGCTCACCTATTTAATGCACATCTACCTCTGACGGCAGATCATCTCGTCTCTGCGCTGAAAGCGGTCCAACCTGAAATATGTCATACTGTTCCATACGCGCTCAAGTTGATGGCGGAAAGAGAGGATGGGATCGAGGTACTCAGAAGGTGCAAATTTGTAACGTCCGCCGGGGCACGAACCCCTGATGAACTAGGTGATCGCTTGGTCCATCAGGGCGTGAATTTTGGTGTGATATTTGGCTTGTTCGTATCCCGAATAGCATTAAACTGATACCTAAAGCTGACTTGATTCTCAGAAGTGAGGTTGGTCACATAGGCGACTCGATATACCGTGAGCCCGGTGATGACTCGTGGGTGTACGTACGGCCGTACGCTAGCCTACGCTCCCACATGTTTTTCAAGAAGCTGGATGAAGGTATCTATGAGTCTGTGTATCTAAAGTCGCACCCAGCACTTATGGCTGTGACTAGCAACTCGGACGACCCTCCTGGATCTTTCCATTCGCGCGATCTTTTCACGCCTCACCCGACTATTGAAAATGCCTGGAAGTATATAGCACGACACGACGACAGAATAACTCTGCTTAGTGGAGAGAAAATTCTCCCACTATCTATGGAGGGTGCAGTTCGCGAGAGCCCACTTGTTCGCGATTCCTTGATGGTCGGCAATGATCGTCTTATGCCTGGCCTCGTGGTATTTCGCTCTGAAGCCGCAGCATCGCTATCAGAGGCTGAGTTCTTCCAGGCCATCTGGCCTATCGTCGAGGCTACAAACAATATTATTGATGAATTCGCGCGCATCACCCCTGACATGATAGTCTCTATTGCAGCAGATATCGAGTACCCCACAACGGACAAGAACAGCATCATACGCGCTGCTGCGTACTCTAAGTTCGAAGGCGCTATCGAGGGACTCTATGATAAGAGCCGGGAACTTCATGATGCAGAAGGTGGAAAGCACCTAAAACTGGACATCGGAGAGCTGGAACATTTCATTTTACAAGTTGTCCGTGAGCACGCAGGCGTTGAGATGCCGAGCCTCACGGCCGATTTCTTTTCTGCGGGGATTGATAGTTTACGGGCCGCGCAGGTGCGTCGACTATTGCAACGGGACCTTGACTTAGGTGGACATCTGCTTCCAACCAATGTCGTCTATGATGCGGGTAGTGTGGCAAAACTTGCCGGCGTACTCTTCGCGATACGCACAGGCGCAAAGCTTGAGAATGGGCACTCTAATGACGAGAGCGAGCTAACGAAGATGGAGAGGCTTACTGCCGAGTATGGGAAATTTGAGACCCGTAAGCAAGGAGACCGGCCGAGTCCAGAAAAGGATGTCGTGGTAAGTTAATTAAAGAAAAGAAAAATACTCATGAATAAGTCCTTCTAACAACATATGGTAGGTCTTGACAGGAGCAACTGGAGCGCTTGGAGCCCATTTACTTAATCAACTCCTAGACGATCCCAAGGTGGAGAAAATCGTCTGCCTCGTCCGAGGTGACGATGCCCTTGGACGGATATCTGAATCCATGAATCTTCGAGGGCTTAGTCTCGCCGGTAGGGACAAGACTCGTACTAAGAAGTTGACAGCCCTGACGACAGACAACTTGGGGGCTCCCAACCTCGGTCTGGCACCTGAGACCTATTCTATCCTCCGAGATTCAGTCACTCTAATCATCCACGCTGCCTGGCCAGTGAACTTCAACATTTCGCTTACAAGCTTCACTCCCCAAATCGCGGGCTTACGCAACCTCCTAGATCTTGCCTTCGGCGTTCCGTTCGAGAACCCTGCCCGGGTCCTTTTCGCAAGCAGCATCTCAACCGCCTTCCAAATGCCAACCCCAGCCAGCGTTCCCGAAGCACCGCTCGAGTCTCTAGAATACGCCGCCTCCACGGGGTACGCGCGCTCAAAGCTCGTCGGCGAGAGGATCTGCGCCGCCGCCGCCGCGGCGAGCGGAGGCGCCATCGGCGTCCTGCGCGTGGGGCAGATCTCCGCCGACAGCGTCAACGGCATCTGGAACGACAAGGAGCACGTGCCGCTCCTTATCCGCAGCGCCACCGATATCAAGGCCCTCCCGCGCCTCTACGGCTACGAGGGGCGGTGCGAGTGGATGCCCGTGGACACGGTCGCCGCCGCCTTCCTGCAGCTCGCCGAGAAGCTCGCCGAGAAGCTCGCCGCCGCCGCCACTGCCAAGGCCGGCGGCGTCGCCGCGTTCTACAACATCGTGCCCCCGCACGCGTTCTCCTGGAACGGTGAGTTCCTGCCGGCGCTCCGCGCGGCGGGCCTGGACTTCGAGGAGGTCGAGTTCGCGGACTGGCTGGCGAGGCTGCGCGCGCGTGCCGCCGAGCTGGGCCCCGCCGCCGAGGCCAAGCTGCCGGCCTTCAAGCTGGCGGACTACTACGAGGGTGCGTATGGCGGCCCCGTGGGCGACGGCTCGGGATCGGATCTGAAGTTCGAGGTCGGGAAGTCTTGCAGCGACAGCGCCGCCTTGCGTTCGTGCCCTCAATTGTCGGAGGTGAATATCGTGCGCAAGATGCTCGCTCATTGGTTTCGGCACGAGGGACTTAATGGACACTGAGTTATCTGCTCCCTCCTTTTTTTTTCCTTTGAGAGAGAGAGACGTGTTTATAATTGGTGGCTCACTTAACCCATTTGACCTTTCATCACATTAGGAGCGTCTATCGCTTGAGTTCATAACTTTTCTCTCGTTTATTTAATGTTCTTGAGAAGTCCCTGTTCCCCGTGTTTGTGTCAAGGGAATGGTTATGTGCATTACAGTCTGAAATCGATGGGTGTATAAGGTTACCATGAAACTGATTATAATCGCTGAAGAGTTCCCCTCAGTCTCTTCGGGGCATACAACACTCCTATATACCCAATTTACTGTAGACCTTGTCCTCCTAGCCCCTGACAGTTTATGAAAAGTGGCAACGTGAGTAGTAATGCACGACAAGGGTTCATTTTAAAACTGCCGACATATCAAAGTCTTCCTTATGCACTTAGAACGAAGGCTATTTGAGCAGGAGAAAAATATGATGTTTATCCATAAGCGGGAGCGAGTTGCTATCATCTGTATTTTCGGTCGTTACAGCACTAATATCCAACAACTAAGCTCTGCTAGTTTGATTCTCACAACGTACGTTGAATGGGCCACCAGTGGCCAAAGTCTCCAAAATTGTGGTTGGTGATCCATCTACCCCCTGTCTCAATCCTCCATCTTTTCTCTTACTTACGATTCAGCTCATAATCGATAGCCGCCTGTGACCACATATCCGGTCGTCGTCCACCACCGGAGCCGCTGCCGCCCCCCTGGCCGCCGCTTGCCTGGCCACTGCCGCCACTGTTACCACCACCGGAGCCGCTGCCCCCTTGGCCGCTGCCGCCTCCACCACTGCTGCCGCCCCCTCGGCCACCTCCTCTGCCCGAGCTACCACCTGAGTCACCGCCCGAGTCACCGCCCGAGGTGTCCTTGCTCACGCAACCTCCTTGCGGGGCTGTCTTTTCCTTTGACGGCATCTTCCGCGTTTGGGTGGGATAAAATTGTTCTCGTGGTGTTGTCTTGAAGAGGGCGAGAATGGAGTTGGTGATCTTAGTAATCGCTATTGTTTGGTTTGAGAAGGTGTTGAGGTGTATGTGGTTTCAGGAAAGCGAGAATTCGCTCTCAGTGTGATTTTTGAGAGACTTATAATGTTTTTGGCGATCACAGTTTTTCTGTCGTTTGTGTTTAGCTGATGTTTAACTGTGTGTGGTTTCGAGAGAGCAGGGGAGAAGAAATTCACTAGGCCTGCAGACAGCATTAATAGAATTCCTGGACCAGGACAACACAGTTGAATTCATATGTTACGACGTACGGATCGTCATTGTTAAATCAGTGCTGTTGGTACTTGTGGTCTGTATTCACCATTATCGTCCTCGTGGCATCAAAAGCACACTGCTATTATACACAAATATCTTCTATGTACTCGTCTAGGAGGCCGGGACTTGAAAGTTTGCTAAGTATACCTGGCCAACGCATTCACTATCTGTGCTGTGCTACTGCTCAAGGAGACATAAACTTGCATATGTTATTCATGTCCCAGTGATTCAGGGTCATAGCACATATCACACATCCACCAGAAGGTAACAAATTTGAGCTTCAAGGTTGTACTTCCGCTATGACTCGTGCCCCTGAAAGTATCAAGTGAGAGCACCAGATTGTTGGCTGTATAAGGTGTGATAGTAACTAATTAAAGGCCACTATCATGTACTCGTCAAATGGCTCAAAGGGTATGCACAGCAGCTTGAGAGGAAGGAAAAGCAAGGGTGATTTTTCGATAAACTAACGGCTAAGCCGGATGGTCGGGTTGTAAACCCTTCCATGAAGTTGGCGTGGCTGGTCCAACGTATTGATGTACAATATCTAAAGAGGCTATCTACTATGTTCTTAACAGTACTCAAGGAGGTGTTATTATTGAGATAGGGCGAAGATATGAGGATATGATGGTTAGATTAAGTCCAAAGGTGAGTCTAGGCAGGTGGGCGATGCTCACCTTATATATACAGGAGGCCATAGTAGGACCCTTGAGCAGGGCCATACCCTCATATGTCAACAGTCATAGCTTGGAGCCAAGTGTCAATATGAGGAATGTCATTCTTAGATCGGTAGGTTTGCTACGGGTCTACCACTGGTTCTTGATTACGTGGAACTCATTGGTAACATTACACGGAAAAGATAATCAAGTTACTTGATTCTGGCCCTGCTGGGAAAAGTTTCGGGTAGAAATACCCACATATCACTTAGATGAAACTCTCTAAGCTGGTTTGTTGTGTAGTACTTCTAGAACACGGGATTGGGTTCGTCGAACAGCTGTTGCAAACTCAAGATAAAGCTCTTTCGGCATAAGCATCGGGTGTGGCATGATTCCACCCGTGTCAAATTCAAGTAGAACCAACAGCGATGTTGAAACAAAAAAAAACCCATCGCATGCCAGCAAGTTGACTCTAGTATGACGAATATGGTACACTTAAGTAGTACCTGGGTTACGGATCTCTCTCAAGCACCAACATCCCTAAAAGAAGGTGTTTCGTCACACGATAGTTAGTCTCACAGAAGTTATCCGTTACAGCATATATCGTGCGTGCACGTGAACGACGTAGTCTTTTTCACAAGCAGCCAATTTTATTGGGAGCAAAAATGGGTGGCCAAAGATGCCGGAACTATTCCCGTATTACCATAGGAGCGAGAGACCCACTGCTAGTTTCACTAATAAGGAAAGAAACTTAAGTAATGAGAGGTATATAAGTCGAGACGGCCTTATATGGCGAAGACTATTGTTTGACACCTTTGTTTTGACATGCTACTGGTACCTCTACGAATATTAGGCGATAATCAGTATCGAGCTTCGTCTTATTCCTCACCCTTGAGGCCACTTAATCGATCGTTCTATCGTATTATTTAGTACTCATACAGACGAGTTTTTCAACCCGCATACCGCCAAGTCCACAGAGCGTTGCTTTTCAACATGACCGACTATCTGTCAATCACTTTTGAACACGCCTCTCTTGAGCCTTTCACCCTGTATGCGGCATACTGGAGGCGATCGGTAAGGGACGGGGAATCTACGGATTCTTTCGCATATGTATGCCGTCCTAGAGACATCCCTTATTTGCGATGACACATGCTAACAAATATTTAAGACTTGGGGCTTTCTTCTCACCCCTGGGAACATCACAAAGAAGGACGACATCTCGCAGGTTGATTTATGGACGTTCCATGTCGAAAACAAAGGTTATAGGGGCGAATGGGAAATATTCTCCAAGTATGGGAAGTCGGGTCTTTCTACCAAATTATTATGCAAGATCATGAGATACCAGGACTATGAACAGATTTTCCAAGTCCAAGATGTCGTTTGGAGACACGCTAAAGAGACTGCGGAAATGTACCTAACCAACAAGAATAAGGACAACAGAATTCTGTCCAGGAATTTAATCGAGACCGTCTTGGAAATTCTTGAGAAAGAAAAACATGAACTGTTGCCGTACACCGAAGCATTCACTCCAAGTATGTTGCACATCGCTATACCCATCAACTATATATTCACAGCTTTCCGACTGACCATACTGCAGAGACATTCTGCTATCACCTCCATACCTTCGCCCAGTGCAATAAAGAGACTAAAAAGTTTCACACCATCAATACATGTCCCCTATGGGACGATTACCTAAGCTATTATATACCTCCAAATACTATGTCTTGGTATATGAATACATGACTCTCGGCTTGGTAGAATGGCGTGTTTAGGATTGCCTTGCGGAGGAGTGCAGTTCGCATCTCGTTACCAAGGTTGCTCTTATATCATTATCTAAGATTTAAGTCAGGTAGATGGATGGAATTTCCATTTCCTTTCTTTAATGATGCACTACCATAGATATGGACAAGGAAGTGCTCACTTTATTTCGCTAGAAGATACTAGCTATCATCGTACGCTATCTTCATGCTATTCAATAAATCGTTTATTGCTTTGCTATAATGTTAGGCTCATCCTCATAGCGGTCAAGTTGAATTGTCAGTTACTCAGGGGAACCCACAAGCTCTAATCACCACCCCAGTTATCACAAAGCCGGCACCATATTACTACTACAACTTTATATGAGTGCATTGCCCTTATTCGTATATGATGAGACAAGTTTAAAGAAGCTAATTTGTTACCACTTCTCACTAGGGAAAGAACATATGTATTCTCAACCTTGTACTAGATATTAGCTGGCTCTGCTATCATAAGAAATATCTAAAGCACTGGAGAGGATAAAGGTATATACCTGGTTGACCCACAGAAAAATAGAGTGGCAGATCATAGCATAAACACCAGTGCAGTGTTTCAGCCCAGCGGTGTGCGGTAGTTACGGGAAGGGTGTTATATATTAATGACAGTGGTGATTTAATTGCTAGTGTTGTACCCAAGTTAGATATGTGAGTACCTAAGGAAAGGCAATAACATAGTGCCGCGAAGAGAAATGTATTTATATCTGAGGAGTGAATACAAGCTACCATGATATATTCCCCAGAAAATGGCTAGGTGTGCGAGACAGTGTACAACACAGCATACGTCTGTGGAAGTCCATGTGTCTGGTTTTGTTGCCAACGAATACCTCTTGATTCGCACATCCACACAGTCATTTATTATTATTATTTAATAGGTAATCAACTCTCCGTACAGATAGATCACTATGCCCTTGGTGTTATCAATCTCATCAGACATATCGTTCCGCCTCCTGAGAAGATTCGGTAACGCTCGACGGTGGCTCGTTTCCCTCGGCGGAAATGCTCCCCAGTACACTCTCAGGCGTGTAGTAGCCGGAGCCCTTGAAGTGTTCCTTGCGAGGGGCATATTTTGTTCCCTCGACGTTTGAGGACACGGCCTCTTTGCCAGCTGCTAGTATGTCGCCCTCTTTGTTGTGTGGAACAGTGGTGTCGGTGGCGTCCCTCGAGCCGATGTCGCGTTGGGTCTTGCCAGTTGCGTCGAGGTTGTCAAAGCCGCCGTAGTCACGTTCTTGCTGGGCCAGTTTGTGCTCTGGTCCCCCGACGCCCTCAAAGTGCTCGCCTCGTGTTGCCCTAACTATCGTTAATATGTGATACAAGAAAAGAGACCTGCCTAGGGAGCAGTGAGTTGCTCACCGTCCACGCGAGTCGAGCTCGCCACCTTCCTCGGGAGGTATTCGCTTGTTGTATCCGGCGTTGGTGCTCAAGTCCTTGTCGTACCTGACTTCGGCACCTGGGAACTTGTTTTCCACCCTGGTGTCGACACCAGCCTCGTCACTCGGGGAAGTCTTGTGCGCGCCTGTCTTGGCCTGGTGGGAATTTAGGTCTTTCTCAGCCTGTTCGGCAATATTCCGTAGAGTCTCGGATGTCGGTGCCATTTTGATCGTGACTGTGGTCGTGGTTATGGTGGTTTTATTCCGGTTTTTGTGTGTACGTGTTCGTCGGAGGTGCAGTGTAGCTGTAGGTTAATTGTGTAAGGTGTAGGTACCTAAGGTACTTATAAATTTAGGTATCCTTCTCTTCTTATTCTTCACGGGAAGGTGCGTGCTTGCTCTCCGTCTACGTCATCGAGTGATCGCGATCTTTGATGGCATCATGAAATCATCGGCCCCAGTTTTTAGGGGAGGTTCTCGAGGTTCCAGAAATCTGATTGACAGCTCCTCCTTCTTTGAGATCAGAGGCTTAACTCTGTGTCGCACACGAGCGCAGGTGTGATCTCATTTCCGTTTCCGTGTTCCGCACCAAAAGCTCCGGGCCCTGTCGTACCTTGGTTTCACCTTGCTTAACCTGTCGATTAGGTCGTGATTTATTTTTAAAGTACCTACCTAGAGGTTAGCCTAGTAATTATGCAAAGCCGGCATTCCTGCTTTCTGATCATGCAGGGCTAATAGCGTCATATTCCGGTGAACCGGTGATTACCTAGTCTAAATGGACTTTTACACAACATCGCGGATAGCATCTGCATCTACACGTTCCAGGTAGACACTCCATATACATCTTTCACAATATCATGATAAATATTCAAACTAAGTAAGTTCTCAAATACACAAACCTATGTACATCTGCAGAGTTGGTTAAGGATACTTATACTCGAAATCAACAAGCGCAGGTTGCTGTCTAAAATACGATAGTTCGCCGTCCAATGAAAGCAGGTGTTGTATTGCTTATTCCAATAGACGAGAGAGAAGGACCTCGAAAGGGCTTGCTTACTATACTGCTGCCCTTGAAGACGGAATTCCTTTAAATTTGAAATATCACAGGGCGTAACACTTGGGTCAATTTAACGCAATGATTTGTAGTTGAAGGATGATAAGCGAACCTTAAGTGAGTTTGGACGGATGGTGTCCAAGCGACGCCAATAGGCTTCAGACTTCCGCCTGAGTCGTGCGTGGCATCAGACCCCTTAAGAAACTTAGCTGCGTTGACATCGGCCGATAGACTCGCATCGCCTTGAGATGAAGGCCCCAACAAGTTTCAGTATAACCGAAAAGACGAACGTTCCTGTGTGGCTGCTGAAAGGGGCGTTTAGTGACGGCCAAGTTAAGACTCAAGCCGCAGTCTCCCTAATGCTGCCGCTGGGGCCAATCCTTCGGACCTGGCCCGAATAAACAGACTTTAACGTTCGAGATGGTGCTGCACGACCACTATATTTCCTTCCATATTGGGAAGGGAAGTAATCGGATTTCGCCAACGAGGGTTGAGACGCCCAGATATATGAACTTCTCAGCTTGGACTTAGCATACTGCTTGGACTTCCAAAACTCACGTTAGGACGAAAGTCATCCAGTCTTGCGAAGTTGGATGGGATCTTAATCGAGTCGAGTCTCGGATTTTGAAGATGATTTCCATCCTAACTCGGAATATAAAGACCTCGGGTCGACACCCATTTGACTGAGAGACACCAGAGATCATCCTAAAGTCAATAACACCACCTGACACGGTTAAGAGCTCAACCCCGACGCCATAACACTTGGAAATCATCACAAATCTAGCAAATATGCGTGCTAGCACTTTGTCCGACCTTACCACCATCAGCACTCTGGCGGGCCTCGTACACAGTCGCTCAGTGCCGGTGCAGAGCAGCCAGATCCAATACTGCGGAGGCGCAGACGAGCCAACAATCGCCACCAGTCAGTACCCAGCCCCCTATCGGATAAAAGATAGGGGACGAGACTAACGTGGCCATACGTACCTAGGTGGTGATCCGGTGGAAGGCCCAGGTATCTGGGTGACCAACAACGACAATGACCCGAACGTCAAGTACTTCGTCTACGAAACCAGCCGGGACGAGCACCCGTGGAAATACCTAGATGTAAGCGTCCTTCCTCTACCCCTTTCCCTCTTACCTACCTCAGCCAGAGCCTCCCACTTCCTACTTGGAGATGAACCCCCCCCCCCCCCGAAAGCGAACTCCTCCCCCCTAAAAGGAAAACCAAAGTTAGCTAACCCCTGCCTCCCCTCCTCCTCCCCCCTAGATCCCCCAAGGCAGCCGCGCCTTCATCCAAGTATGCCCGACCTTCCAGGGACGCGTGATGCGGGGCACGGCGCCGGCGAACCTCGACGGCGCGGTGCACAGCCTCGGCACGTGGATCGAGTTCGCGCTGGGGGGCGGCACTGCGTGGGGCGACATCAGCTTCCTCGAGGGCTGTGACGGGGGCGCCAGCATCGCGGCGACGGACGGGTCGGGCGCGTCGCGCGCGTGTGCGCCGCCAGGGGGCCTGCTCGTGGGCGCGCCAGCGGGCGCGCTCGTGGGCGGCGGCGAGGGGAACCTCGTCCTCGGCGCCGTCGTCGAGAAGGCCGGCGCTCCGGCGAACCGGGCTGCGTTCGCCTGGCTCAGCGCCCGGTGCGACGCGAGCCAGGTCTACATCCAGGAGCAGACCGAGGCTGTCATCTCGTCGGCGGACGGCAGGTTCGACGTCGTGTTCGTGGACGGCGTTGCTTGAAGCTTTGTCTTGGGTTTGTTGGTTTTGAAAAAGGGGGGGTTGGCTCTGTAGAGAGGGGAGTATTACTTCTCTGTTTTGAAAGTTTTGGTGTTAGTGTTAGCATAAAGAGTTTTTTGCATTAGGAGAGATGGAGTTGATGTTCAAGGACAATATAATATACTTGTAATCTAGATGTACTCAGTAGTTCTACCGAGGAAATATCATCAAAGATCGTACCATGTCACGAAAGAATGGGGCCGTTTTGTCTTTTCCTTATTTTGCGATTTGTCCACGACTGCACGTGAGGGAGAGAAGTAGGACTGACAAAGCCTAGAATTATCGTCGAGATCCCATAGAAGAGGTCCCATAGAAATTGGAAAAGACATAATTATTAGTCACCTGGATATCTTAGGGATTTCTAGAAAAGTCTGCTACAACTACGCGATCTGCTATCCCTGAATGGATATCCCGAGACGTTTGGTTTATTGGAGGATGCGGGCTTAGGGTACCGGATAGCACACAGCTCTTCCACATACGCACATATCACATCTATCTAGGCAGACGCCTTCAGCTCATGCCGAGGGCCTCTCAAACGTGCTTGGATCCTCTGATAAAGACCTTGGGCTCCAAGTTCGAGGCGACATGATCATCACTTATCATCTATTCTTCTGCAGGGAGGTCACGAGAGAACTCGTATCACCGCTTTTCCGCCTGGCACCCCCTCTCCCCCCTCACTTACCCTCTCCCTGTCCATGGCGGATTCAAGTTTGCAAGAGGTGATGGCAGGGAGGCGCATACGTCTCGTGTTACGCAGGTTGGGAGCGCATAAGGTGCTCAGGGGCTAGAGTGACCATATCCTAAGGGCCACGATTCTCGAATCTTCGAAGCCAGAAGGAAAAAATTACTAGACAGCCCTCCTTTAACTTTATCTAGTACAGAACAGCCCCGGTGGCTGAAGAGTCTTTAGGTTCTAGGCGAGGGGGTTCGTTAGGCAGGTGATAACAGGACAGGTAATACAGAAGGACGCTCAACGCAGCACATCCAATGCCCAGAACTACAGATCCCTGGGTTGGTTTGGGCCCCTCCCCCCTTCGACCATCTACCCTCGGGGCAGAGAGATAACGCAGGTAAAACTACACCTATCCCGTTTCTGTCGACGGACGGGAGTCTGTATTTCTCCTTCTAGATAATAGTGATCACGAAGGTGCTGTGGGTTCTACGGCAGCCCATCGATTTATTGTTGTTCGACTCGGTGGGCTAATGGATATATGAGTGCCTAAAAGGGTTCACTACCTACCCACTAACCCCTCCGCCTGGAGTTGAATACTAAGCTAAATTGGCGAGATATTGTGGAGGCATCTGAACCATCGCCGGGCTGGCGGTTCGAACGTAGTGTACTGAACGTGCCCATATTGCTGTCAGACAAAACGGATCGGCGAATGCGTGAGACAGTATGGTGAAGGAAGAGCTTGATGATCTGATTTCCAAGAGGTAAGCCTCACGAGGACCACTCAAGTAGCTCAGCATGCTTGCCTGATTTGCACCAACCGAAGCCCTCCCTTCCGTATAGTTTGGCCCGCGGTGCCGGCTCACTGGATGATTTACCTATCTATTCATGCTGAAGTGTTTATTATTACGTGTCAGCTACTACAGTCTTTAATGTTTATCCTAAGATCCCTTTTTGAAAACATTTGTCCTTTTTACACGAGTCCAACGCCGATTTAGGAGCATAGCCGGTAGATCAAGGAAGGCAAGACGAGGTACCTGGCCAAGCGTGGACTGGGCATACGCAGGCTACATGTGTCATTCTTTGGAACTGTCCTACTACCAACAAGTGCTTGCATAAGTCGTGACTCCTATCATCTCGCCCAATAGGATATACCGCTCATGTATAGAGGTGCCATTGGGAGAAGATGCCCCTGGCTTTGTCTGGGCAGAGCCAAACCGGCAGTGTTCCGGGTCCGGTATGCAGAGACCGCGTGAGTTTGGCATATGTAGTAGTATACTGTACATTACATACTAACTGCATAGTCCACACCGAGATTACATCCCGGACGCACGTTAAGTCGAGTAGAGCAAACATTAAGCACATCGGTAGGCCCATCGAGTCGCGGAAGCGTTTAATCCACACGCTAGGGACCGCTAGAGATTATTTAGGTATCTTTTTAAACTAGAATACCGTTTTTACGACTATATACCTATAGCGAAGGGGTTTATTTTTTATTTTCTCATCGTCATTTAATTAAAACCCCAGGTCTTGGGGAAAAGAACAGTTTCCATTTGCAACCCTACACTCCAGGGCTAGCGAACGCAACGCGACTGGGCTTCTTAGCATGTACTACTTACGCCCCCCTGAAAAGAGATTCCGATATGGCACCGAGGCGAAGATCTGGCGTGGCCACAACTAAACAGGTGCGCCAATATACGACGCCATATCAAGATGGCGTTTCGAACTTCGTGGTGGTGAGAACAGCTAGAAGCTAATCTCTCAGTTTTACCCGGAAATTTGCGTGGTTTAATTTAGCACATGGGAACTTTCACGTATCTGTAAGTAAGGCAACGAGATAGCCGAAGGACCGGTTCTGATCGAAAACAAAAGAACCCCTGCGGTGACGCCTGGTCTCCCGCGGGAAAGAAAGAGCCAAGGGAAGGAGATTGGTGTTGTTTGCTTGAAGCGTGCTTGCGAACGTAACTCAGTGATGCGAGGCCTCTCTGATTCATGCTTCGTATACCAAGGGGCAGACTAACCGCTCCGGTGCCAGTATCGTTTCGGTTCCTGGGGGTAGCCAGCACGCTCGGCAATTGATGACAGGAAATGTGCTCGGTATCGGCCGAGGGAGCAGCGCAGTTCTCGCCTCGTTTGTCGATTCGAATCCAGGGAGAAATGATGCATCATATATAAATTTCCCGAAAGCCGAGTAATTAAAGCCTTATTTGATAGTGGGCTGTCGGTCGAGACCTGGTATGTGTTCCTTTCTTCGGTGAATAGCCGCAGCTCACGTTGTCCACGAAAAAGGACTAACCAGAACCGTACCTAGTTCCCAAGGGAGTATAGAAGTAGTGACGAAATAAAAGCTATATAGCGGCTATCGTACCTACATTAATACATCGGGACGGGTATATGAACCGGGGACGAAACCTCGAGCCGCTTGCAGGTGAGGTAGACTAACAAGACCCCTCCGAAAGATTTCGAATGCGTCCGTGCCGCTCTTTGCGCAAGCCTTAACTAACGACAACGTGGCTGGCTGGCTTTGCGCGGCTGCAAATCAAGGTCTGGGCATCTTGATCTGTGCCGCTGCCCTTGTGCTTGTGATCTCCATAACAGCTTAGACTACTAAGCAGTCTGTCAGACAGCCAACTCTTTCTTATTTTTTTTCCCCCTTCCGGGATCCTGCCGCATCGCGCCTATCATCGTATGATGATGGATGCGAGGTGACAAGTCATTTTGATTTTTTAAGAAAACTTGTAAAGACCGGGGCGCCTACTATTACCCAGAGTTTCATCAATCAGCATCAGATTCTCATTGTACAAAGAGGCGGGTAGGGAGGAATAGACGAAGGGCGGACAGGACAGGGGGGGCAGAAGATTGGCATGTACAAATCACAAAATATGACTGATAGTTCTGAGCTAGATCCACGACAGCCGTCCATGGAGATTGGCTTTCTGAGGTGATATGTAGGGAGCCGAGATCTTTCGTTCATTTGCGGCAAATGAGATGTAACTGTGTCTGGGTACTAGACGGTTTATTAGACCCAGACTTGTCAAAGCTTGGGAACAAAGGTCAAATTCTATAGAGAGAGGGTTGCAGTCTCTAGTCTGGGCATTGGTGAAGGCGTCAAGTATTGGCAGAGACGATGTGCGGGGCAGTTGTCAATCCCAAACTTCTGACTGACTTGTCAGATCCGCAACAGGGATCTGCAAAGCAGGAAACAATTTTAGCCTGATTGACTCAACTGTGGTTGCTAATAACCCGTGCCAGGTACTTGGGCATCTTGGCCATCCATCGAGCATTAGAGTGGAGGGCGGAGCGTTGCTATACGCCCGCAAAGGAACCATCCCTTTCACGAGGTGTGCCTCGTAAAACCGTTATAGCCCAAAACAAAGACTAAAAGAAATTGACAAGGTTTGAGACAGATCGGGGATTTAATTGTAACTAGTAATTATTGGGTTGCCGAAGGACTGGGGACAATGCAGCTATAGGATATGGAATAATTGTTATTATTTAATACATACCCAGATTTGGAATTGTAAAGATTATGCCCTTGCTCGAGACACGTAGGTACCTAACTAATATCCCACGCGAATATGAATTTCTACAGGGGCAAAAGAGAGAGAGAGACCGAGGGAAAGAGAAGGAGAGGGTGTGTGGTGTCACCTAACCAGAAAATGTATGCATATCAATGGCTTTCGAAACTGGAGAACAGTCCCATGTTGATATATCTCTGTTGGATCTCGAGTTAGCTTGGTTTATCAACTAGACCGAGGACTAAGTCAGGACCGCCGAGATATTGGGCGCAGAGACCCCTGACACGAAGGGGAAGCCAGAGCTGGCATCCGTACCGGGGGCCGATACCCATGTGGGACCTCGCTCAATATGACCGAGCATTCATGCGATAGACGGAGCGGAAGTAGGGATCCTGACTGATTATCGAAGCCGGAGCCTGTTGACGGAGTTTCGTGGCCAAAATAAATTAGTCATCTCTGTGAGAGATGGGTCCCTGCTGGTCAGTAACGGTTAGCCGTTGATGAAGTGGCTCCTGGTGCTATGTATAGGTTGCAACCTTGTGTATCGTGCCGTGCTTTTGATGAGTTTCGAGCACTCCGATTCACCTGCAATCGACCGGTGGCGACGGGAGCTCGCATCGGACTATGGTATACCTAGTATGTCATTGGGCGTAGCTATGTAGTGACACCATTCGCATAAGCTGTCAAAAAGCGAACATGTATTAGGCGTGCAGGGGCACCGCGTCGTTGTCGTAATTTGAACAGCAGAGCCGACGGTGTAACAAGCAGGACTTTTGCCAACCGTTATAGTCTCAGGGAGTAGCAATTAGAGCAGGAAACAAGGCTGATATCAATCTACTTGTTAAATATCGACTATTGCATGGATAAATTGCTAATCGATGTTAACAGAACACGGGCCATACGTTTCCCTGTCTACCCCATCGCTGCCGTTGCTAAGTGAAATGCCTCGCAAAGGTTAATGAACCGCGAAACTCCAGTTATGGCTCTCAAAGCCCCATGGGCAGAGAAGCCGGTCACCACTCTATCACTATGGATCAGTAATCTATTTAGCGTTAGGAAACAATCCTAGTGTACAACTTAATAGCTTGAGTTGTGGATTAAGTGCCTGAAGCGCCCACAACGCCATCACAGTATGGATCTGCTGACATGTTCATCCGCTGCGTAGTAAGACCTAGAGGAGGAAACAAGATCGAGCAACCGCTTCACAAGCCTAGGAACCCGATTCGTGATCCCTGGACACATGTGCTCCTACACGTACGACTTGAGCGGCGGCCGTGGCTGACCTACTGTAGCCACCCTATGCCATACGTTATTCCGGAGGCGGACTGACGGCTAGAAAGTCCAAAGGTAGGAATTCCCTTACAAGGTCTGCAATTCTGGCTGCAACAACGGGGAGTTTTTACACCAGGGTAAGAAGCGGGAGACAATCTGAGAGGGTCTGGGGTGCTGGATGGACTGTGAGGAAAACCCGGAATTCAGGGTAACATCGCGCTCAGACGGTCGACCGGGCTGCATTCTGAGCAAAAGACCCTCCAACGAGTCCAACCCTCCACCAGCCGTGGATTGATTGGCATGAACCACGCCTGCAGAGCAGAATGAAAAGGAATCATCAGCGATTTCTTAGCGCCAACAATCCTTTCCAGCGACTTGGTTCCAAGCCTCTTGCTTCATGCATGCCAATTCCAACTCCATAGTATATATGTATGAATCGGGTAGGCAGCTTGGTTTTACTTACCAAAGCCGACCATCCTTGCTTGGACTCAACCAGGTGTTTAGGACAGCGAGACAGGCAACCACGAGGCAATCAATAAGTGCATATGATGTGGTCCAAAGTAGTGTAAACGAGACGAGACAACATCCTGCAAGCTGCACTCATCCGCGTATGTACCAAGAAGCCGGGGATCGTGCTGTCTTTGTAGTGGTCAGCTACCAGTTGTCAAAGGTCGGTCACATCGTAATGCTGAGTAAAATCGCTCTCCTACATCGGTTATGTCCAACTGGTGAAAATTGCTGAAAATCTGACCGCGGTATATCCGTTGCTCTTTATCGAGGCGATGAGGGGGGTCCTCGAGGGACACGTCTTAACACCGATGCAACGGCGGCTGACGATGTAACGGTCGACGCCTCTCTACCAAATTATAGGCATGGGCGGACGTTAGACCATCAATACTTTGCGAATGCAAGGACAGCCTGACCAGTTCCGCACTCACGAGAGGGCTAAGCGAAGAATTGGCGCGGATCGTCAGTATTCCTGAACCTTCCAACCCTCTGGCCCTTGACTATGTACTCAGTGGACAAGCATGGCAACATCGTATTCCAAGAGCCCGAATAGGCCTCGGTCTATCGTCGAGAATGACCATGACATATGCACACAGATTGGACATTGTTACGTGCGATCATATTTTCCTGCCGACTCCTGGCTCACCGGTTGCAGGGAACTGGGGAGGCAAAAGAGGCTGCAACTTGCAGGCTCTTTGGCGATATCATTTTTTGTCTCCTCTGAGACATGACAGATGTCGGACTTGTCTCCCATGGACCCGGCAACTTGCGCGACTCGCGAGCGTTGTCTGCAATCCGATGCTTGATATGCGATCTGATTAGCCTTCGGGCTCTTGCGACGAGTTACTTTAATGCGCCCTGCAGGCAGGATTGGGATTTGGCACGATGCCACTGGTGGCCCCAATCAAGCGAGCCGTCATGCGAAGGAGATTTACCTTGCAGACCGCAATCTGCGGATAGGCTAGGTAACAAGTTAAAGAAGAAGGAGGGTGAAATAAAAGGATGGACGAGCCAACGTCGGACGGCTGTCGATCATGTAGAATGGCCGTGCCGGAACCGCACTTGGCCATGACTTATAAAGGATAGGACAGCCCGGCAGATGATTCTTGACATGTACATACTACTTTACGGACCCTAGAATGCTCCATGGCGTACGTAGCAAATAGCAGATGGATAAGATAACATGTAACGAGGTGTAATCGTGTAATCAACCCGGGCAGGGTTCGGTACAATACCTAATATATCGGGCGTAGTAAGGTTGCGGAATGCCACGATTCACATGGCAAGGCCCCATACGGTGGGGAAAAGGGACGGCACGGGTATTTATTAGATGGAGGGATGGAATAATGGGGTAGGATTGGAAGAAGCCGTGGCTGAATCGGGATGGTCTGGAGTGTCATCGTCGTTCCGCTATGCGCCATTGCCTCCGCCTAGAGAGCAGGGGAAGGTAAGGCAGGTAGTCTTAATGACAAAAGCCATGATGTATGCAGTGCCCTTCCCACGCTCCAGGAATGCGGGCTATGGGCGGGTTCGTGGGCGGAACGAAGGGGAGAGGGGGAACTATGTAAGAAGACAGGGGGCAAGCAGGGGGGCAATAGGCGAGAGGGGACCGAAGGGCCCAAATACTCGGTTTACACGCCTCAACCTCGACGGAACAGGCTTCCTAGTTCCACGTTCTGCAGCTCTGCCGCAGCAAAGTACTATTCAAGACTAGCCGGTATACGCTCTTCCCGTTTTCTGGGTTGCATAAGTTGATCGCATACTCCTAGTCCGGGTGCTACGTAGGTACCACCTACGGCTGGCCTCCCAGATACCTATTCCAAGCAATTTCCCATGTACGTACATACACCACACTAAGTTACACACGACGCCTGGTCGGCCCAATATTCCTCTTCTATGCATGCACTCCCGTCTCTCGAACCAGTCTTGCGCTATAGCAGGAAGGCCGAGGCAGGGGGTGAGGGGGGTCTGTCCATCCGTCCTCCTTTGCCGCCGTCATCCCTCGCAAGGTCGCTTTAAAACTGCCTGCAGCTGAAAAGTGTCTTGTGTGCTGGCTCGGTGGCTCTAATAGTTTAAATGTGATCAACCCTCGTTTGGGCTCTTGCCCAAGTTAAGTTGTCAAGGGTCCCGCCACATTCGGCAGGACAAGGAATTTCTATACAAACGGTTGGCTCCTCCTCTCGCGGCCATCATCCACTTCAGTATCGTACCAGTATAATATCCACTCTACGGCGTGGCTTAGCGAGTCCGAACATCGAACGCCGCCGTGCTCCTCCCATCACCGTCTATACGGATCTATCTCGTACATACCGACCGGAATAAAAAAAAAGAATCATAGTATACCCGCCGCGCCAAGTATATCCGCCGGTGCTGCTACAGGGATATACCCAGGAGCAGTAGCAGTTCCGTCCTATCGAATACAGACATGTAGACAACCGCATCCCGCGTCCTCGAGTTTCTTGCTTCTTTTGACCTTTGTTCTATGCGAGATCGAACGTCTAAGTGGCCGCCTCTTTTCACTCACCGGTCCTAAGCGAGCCGGACCTTTCGACGCTATCTATATTGCTGTCGCCGAGCGCGATCCCTCGCTCTGGAAGGTTTAGAGTCAGCCTCTTTTTGCTTTTTTTATGCAACCTCCCACGTTTTATCACGCAGAAGCCCAGCTTGATTCCTCTCTGCTGGTAAACACTAGCACTGTATAGCTCGCTTCGTGGCTCAGTGCGACAGCGCACGGGGCTAATCCTATATAGTCTCACCGCGATCTCCCGCTCGACTGATTCCCAGCTCCTCTCCACCTTCATGTCGCTTGTTGCCGTTGAGCTCTCATCGCACGGCGGATTTCGTCATACCATGGTGGACATTATGGCCAGGCCTCTCAACTCGTGGGCCCAGGAGCCTTATGCTCCACGGCACACACCGTACTATCCCCAAGAGCAGCAAAGCAATGCATTACGCCTACCTCCACCCTCTAGCCTAGAAACCCGGTCCCATCCAGCTCAGGCCGCCCCGAATGTACGGGAGCCAGCAGCCTCAGCTTACGGCCATAACCCGCACCGGGACCCATATCCAGTCGCCCCTTTACCCCTTCAACGGGGCCCACCGTTGCCGATGTCAGGGACTGAGGCGCACGCAGCGGCTCCGAGTCTACAAGCCAGAAGACCATTAGGTGTACCCGGCCGTCCGTCCCCTATACCACTTTCAATGGCAGCGGGTGACCTACCCGAAGACGTACCAGACCATCCCCAGTTCCGCAAATTCGTGGGAGAGCAAGCTCCTCGATTACATCCGCAGCTTGGACAGATAAACGAGCCACCACAGCATCATCGCTACGGGGAGATACACCGAATCAGGCCACCTCCTGGCTACCATCCTCGAGATTCACGACTAGGACAGTCTCCCCAACATATAACATCCCCTCCACAAACCTGGTCCCCTCGGCCAGAAATTCGCGCCCCAGAGCGCATGAGAATATCAGAGCTACTGAGCGACGAGCCAAGGGCCGAGTTCTCGAGCTCCTCAAAGGCGCCGGTGCGATCAGCAACTTCTAGTGCAGCAGCGTCGGCATTTAGGATCAGGGTCCGCCAGCAACCCGTAGCCGCAAGATCGTGTGGGTTCGGCGAGCGGGATCGCCGAGTCATCGACCCGCCCCCGATCGTGCAAGTGAGCGTCGAAGACCCCAACGCATCGCGGAGCGAAATCGAAGCTCGGCTTCACCACCGTTTCTCGGTAATGCATTGCACGATATGGAATGAGACTGGGGACCAGGACTGCTCGGCCATGCCCGAGGACTACCGGCAGCAGCGAAGGCTGATGGGGACGATAGTGTCGTCACCTTTCGTGGGCAAGGACGAGAAGGACGAGGAAGGGTGCTTCTTCTGCTTCCCGGATCTGTCGTGTCGAACGCCAGGCTCCTTCCGGCTGAAGTTCAGCCTGGTCATGCTCGACCCGAGGTCCACGCCCGGGTCGAAGACGCCGGTCTGCGCCGTCGCCATGAGCGATGTTTTCACGGTATACAACGCGAAGGACTTTCCGGGCATGCAGGCGAGCACCGCCCTGACGAAGCGGCTCAAGGAACAGGGGTGTCTCATCTCTATCAAGAAGGGGAACGAGAAGACCCGGGCTCGTGACGATAGCGACGAGGACGAGGACGAGGACGAGGACGGGAACTCTAGCCAACGACGCTCAAAGCGATTGAGAAAATCATGATTTGACGAATTTTTGGCCGGGAGCGAAAAGGGGCTGTTCGGTCTTTTCTGACTTGGATGTTTTGGATCCGATTATCAGAGGTTACTTTACCTCGCTCACGACGGCGTTGGCGAAAGATACAACATATGGAGGGAATGGATTGTGCCGCAGGGACATATTCCATCCGGAGGTTTCAGGTTACACGGGCAGGTCAAAAATAGGGGGGAAAGGGGGGAGGGATAAAAAGACATAAGCATGTTCCCCTCGTGGCTGTGGGCACGTTTTAGAAGGGGCAAGAGGAGGGAGCATAAACTTGTTCATACCCTGTTTCTTATTCTTCATGATGAATTATGACGGTGTTGGACGGGCATTAAAATGTGCGTTTAATTCATGGCTGGGTTATCTTCCTGTCATTTGTTTATTTAATTCTTTTGGTTGGATGAATACGTTAGTAACGGCCTCACTTTGCATACCCAAATACCCCCTGCTATTTTATTTGTTACATATACTCTCATCTCTCCATGGTTCGGACCCCATTGGAACTCTAGTTAGATTTGTTAATGCAATCAGCTGGTTCTAGTAATGAATATCTTGTCGCCGAACAGCCCGATAGGGGGCAGCTATAAGGTTCAAATACTGGTAGTGACAACGAATGAATAGTACATGTAACCCCAGAATCAACTCGGAGCAGACATAGCTTAGCTATTTAATTACGATTAACAAGCAGGAAATGCAATCAGCTGGCTGACTGAACAGCATTCATTGCCTAATCGCAACGACAAACGTTTAGATACTATGTATCTTGCAGTATACAGTTTATATGCTATTGTTGCAACGCGGGTAGATACATATAGATTACCTAGTTAAGTAAGTATGCGGGCTTCTGCATACCACTTGCATACTACTTATATATCCACCTATACAGTTACGTATTATCTTAAACATTGATGTTACCTAGAGGCAAACGTTGTAATAACAACATAATTCCCGATAACATTCTGTCGTCCGAAGTTTGGTGCATCCTTTGCTGATATTGTTAGCCATGATAGTAATAGTAGAGTTGGCAGATACATCGAATACCTATGCAGCTAATTGATCTGTATTACATGTATTAGTGGATGATAAAGAGTTTAAAAGACGTTGCGAAAACATTGCCAAGACCTTTGTTTCTTATCTTGGCCCAACATTCCCACTAAAATTGAAGCTTATCGGATTCCGCTCATCGGACTAAGCCCAATAGAAGTCCGTGCTGGGGGGGGGGTCCAACAAGGAAGAATTCGGGCGGAACGAAAAATCCCCAACATTGAATTTTTGAGTGACTTTTCGGAGCTCTCCATTTTTCTCAATTCTCGAAGCTGAGCTGCCACTCCTCCCACCTCCGGTCCCTCGCACCTCTTTTTTTCCCCTTTAATCTTTTATTGAGCCGTACCTCCTCCAGGACCACCAGATTCTCCTTCTCTTCCCCGACGGCCACCATGTTCTCGCGTGCCCTGCGAGTCCCGAGAGCGGTAGCGCCTCTGGCGCGTGTCCCGGCCGCCAAACCCTTTGCTCCCGTCAGCGCCGTTCGATCCGTCACCACCAATGCCGCATCTTCGCACGCCGACAAGAACGCCGTACCCGACGCCGACGACAAGCACTTCCAGGTCATTCTGAGCGACGAGAGTTTCGAGACCTACGAGCTCGACCCCCCGCCATACACTCTCGATATCACTAAGAAAGAGCTCAAGAAGATGTACTCCGACATGGTGGTCGTACGGTAAGCGCGGAATCCTTGCCATTGGCACTTGATGTCTTTCGGGAATCCCACATTGGCTAATCGAGAGTATAACTATAGACAAATGGAGATGGCTGCCGACAGACTATACAAGGAGAAGAAGATCCGAGGGTTCTGTCACTTGTCTACCGGTCAAGAGGCTGTTTCCGTCGGTATCGAACACGCATTGGACAAGGAGGACGACATAATCACCGCCTACCGGTGCCACGGCTTTGCTCTTATGCGCGGAGGTACTGTCCGATCTATCATTGGTGAGCTCCTGGGCCGGCGTGAGGGTATCGCCTATGGTAAAGGTGGTTCTATGCACATGTTCACAAAGGGCTTCTACGGCGGCAACGGTATCGTCGGTGCTCAGGTCCCTGTCGGTGCCGGTCTGGCTTTCGCCCACAAATACCTAGGCCGCAAGCAGGCCAGTGTCATCCTTTACGGCGACGGTGCTAGCAACCAGGGTCAGGTCTTCGAGGCTTTCAACATGGCTAAGCTGTGGAACCTGCCTGCTCTGTTCGGCTGCGAAAGTAAGTCCCCTCCTAGTGGTCTTGATGTTTCGGTCGGCCTTGCTGACAGCTCCTCCAGACAATAAGTACGGTATGGGTACGGCTGCTGCCCGATCGTCTGCTCTTACCGACTACTACAAGCGCGGCCAATACATCCCGGGTTTGAAGGTTAACGGAATGGATGTCTTGGCCACTATGGCTGCCGTCAAGTACGCCAAGGAGTGGGCCGTTGCCGAGAACGGTCCCCTCGTGCTTGAGTACGTCACATACCGGTACGGTGGACATTCCATGTCCGATCCCGGCACCACCTACCGAACCCGAGAGGAGATCCAGCGCATGCGCTCCACCAACGACCCGATCGCCGGCCTCAAGCAGAAGATACTCGACTGGGGTGTGTGCACCGAGGACGAGCTGAAGAGCATCGACAAGGAGTCCCGCAAGCACGTCAACGACGAGGTCGCCATCGCTGAGGCCATGGCCGTCCCAGAAAATACGCCCAAGATTCTATACGAGGATATTTACGTCAAGGGAACAGAGCCGCTGTTCATGCGTGGCCGCACCCCGGATGAGAACTTTTACTTCAACTAAAGCATCAAAAATATTCTAAGCATGGAGACGGGCAGCACGACGAATGGAATGGCATGAAATGTTTACCTTTTTTAACACCCTTGTAGTATTATCTAGATGGCAGGCCTGGCAGGGTTGGAGTAAATCAGAGATGTTCACTTCACTTCAGTTGACATGACATGGGGTTATCATTATCGTCCACGTGTTTTACTAGTCTCCATCTAAACTACCCTAGGCCGCATGGCTTCACGAACCGAGGAGAAGACCGAGACGGAAAAATAGATTCAAACATTCAAAATTCCCTCTGAACCACTATCTCTTTACCCGGTGAGTTGACAAAAGCACGGGGATGCCGGTATCAGTTCCGCCGCAGCAAATGATCAGCGTGTTCAGATCATCCGTCAGAGCACCATTCCGCTAGATCCGCTGCAGGAGGTCAAAGATCCAAAACTCCGCTTCCAGCTTCCAGTTTCCGCCAGCTGCAGCAACTTCCTAGTCCCCTCCACCCGAGCCTGCATGGCATGAGTATCATATGTTGTGTCTTAAAAGTATATGACATGTGAAAGAGCTCGGGGAGGCCCATGTCGAAGGCGTTAATGGCTCGATACGCAAACCCCGATTTCTAGAAGTTACCTTCCATAAAGAGGCTTCGCTCTTATAAGCTATACGTAATGCCTTAAGGTTTTTGTAGACAATAGTATACGCGTTTACTATTATTACCACCTCTGTTCATTATTCCTCGTTAATGGAACCGTAGAGTGACACCAAACTTGTTATACAATGTCTACCTTGTATATCATGATGAAGCGGCTATGTAGTAATAGACTGGCGGGAAACTGGAATCCCCCTCACAATTGTAACCAGGCTTGAAGATTGACTATACTCGAGTTAGGAACTATCTTTCGTTGTCAATCCCCCGCTCTATTGCCGCAGGCATTCGGGAGATACTTGTGAGTATGTGAAATGTAGCGCTACGACAAGTATGTAGAGCAGCTAATAGGTGCCGTATATATATATATATAGAGAGAGAGAGAGAATGTTCCTTCTCAAGTCACGATATCGCACTACCCCTTTATAAAAAGGCATAAACTGGCTTCGCGATGGCGCCAGATATAGAAACACTTTATTCGCAACGCCTTGCGCTCGACCATCTTAGACTACCCTATAGTGTTGAACGGAGGGAGGAAAAACTAATAAATAAGAGGGCTTCCCTATAATCGTGTCCTTCGTTTTTTTTTTTTGTTGTTGTAATACCGACCAGTCTAACCTAGTCAGAAACCCTCTATAGCTGAAAAGAACGCTCGCTCGCTCTAACCGCTATTCCTCGCTCACTTTTTAAACCCCTCTACCCTTGCCTCTAACCCCTATCCCCCTATCCTCCTATCCTCCTATCCCCCTTGGCCCTCACCCTCGGCCTCTCGTTCCTCCAGCTTCCCAGCCAGCGCCAGGCGCGGGCGACGCGGGCGACCCCGGCGAGGGCGTCCCCGACGCGGCGCCGCGGGTCCTCGAAGCGGTGGCCCTCGAACTCGATGAAGAAGACGTACTGGAAGGGTTCATTTTCTTCATTTTCTTCTTCGTTTTCGTTTCCGTTTCCGTCGTCGTCATCGTCGTCGCCCGCGGCCGCGAGGCGGGGCCGGCTGCCGATGCTCGTCAGGTTCAGGCCCGCGGCCCGGAAGCAGCCGAGCACGTCGGCGAGCGCGCCGGGGCTGCGGTGCGGCACCGTGAAGGAGACCAGGGACTTTGTGCGCGCCAGGATGGCGTCGTCGGAGTCGGAGTCGGGGTCGGGGTCGGTGGTAGTATTATCACTACCATCATCGTCCTCGTCCCGTTTCTCTCCGGGCGGGCTCGGCGGTATCCCTACCTCGGTGCCCTTCCGCAGCACGAAGAAGCGCGTCGTGTTGTCGGCGCGGTCCTCGACGTCGCGCGCGAGGACGTCCAGCCCCAGGAGCTCCGCCGCCGCGGCGCTGCTTATCGCGGCGACGGCGCACGGCCCCGAGGATCCGGGCGGTGACGATTCGGCCTCGGCCTTGACGAGCTCCGCGGCCCGGCTCGTGCTGCTCGCGTCGATGGTCTCGGCCCCCCGCAGGTACGCCGCCAGGAACTGCGCGCACTGGCCGAAGGCCTGCGGGTGGCTGTACAGGCGCTGGATGTGGGCGAGGGAGTGTAGGGGCCGCGAGCGCGGGACGGGCGGGCTCAGGTCCCGGGCCGTGGGGGTGTATTGGCCGCTCTGGGAGGGGGGAGAAGGAGAAGAAACAGAAGGGTTGTCTAGCAAGGACTGGGTTTGAGGGAGAGAGGTGGAGGTGGTAGTGGTAGTAAGTGATGACGCCGCCGGTGGTGGTGATGGCGAGATATACCCCACGATGCAGTGGTGCACGTCGAGGTAGATCTCCCGGCACACGTTCAGGTCCGGGTACAGGCCGGACCGATCCGCGAAGTGGTCGAGCGTGAAGACCACCGACCCGTTGGTCGAGTTCTCAAAGGGGACCACGCCGTATGTCGCGCGGCCGGACTGCGTGGTGTCGAAGATGTCTTGAAGGGAGGGTGTAAGCAAAAGCACTTGTGGTATATATGACACGTATACGAATAAGAATGTTTAAGAATGCAATATATTGCCGACTAGTCCACCAGAGGCTGGGAGGCAATAGTACATATATGAGGTGAACACATACCTTTGATAGTCCTCACGGGCATGAGTTCATACTTATCTGCGCTGAAAGCTTGCAGCGTTGCCTACGCGGTTGCGTGTAAGAGTTAGCTAATAAAATATACCATATACCAACCCCTGAGACTCATCATCATGCGTCTCTCACTTCTAGCAAGAATGCCTAATGAGAACAAAGGAAGGTCTCCTCATACCTGATGCGTGTAAGACGAGATCGGCCCCAAGAAGCAGACAACCGGCTTCCTGATCGACTCGACCGGGCCGTCGCCGTCGCCCTTCCGCTCGCTCGACCCCTTCTCACTCATCTCCGTCGCAAGCTTCTACTAGCAGACGAACGGGCCCGAGACAAAAGAGTGGGTAATGGTTCCTTGAGTTCTGGTGAGACAGCTCCGGGTATAAGATAAAACGGAGAAGAGGGTCGCGGAAGTATAAGTGTGGGTGAAGTCTAAAACGTGAACGGGGGGAGTAAGGCGAGAAGATAATCCTTAAGACTTCGTCACATCACAGTCAACTGACTGACTTTTGAGTTGAGATATTGATATATTTCCAAAACGAGACACGTTCCGAGTCGCGGGCCAAGTGACACTTCAACGCGATGTAATTGGTCGTGTGCGAATTAAATCAAAATAGCGTCGGAGGCGGAGGTTAACAAAATTTTCGATGCGGGTAATACGTCTCGACATATGTGAGATCCACATTCGGCGCGGGTCCCCGAGACCGGTAGCCGTTCGTCTTCTAACTTATAAGAGTCTTGAAGGTAACCGGGTAGGTTTGGGGTGTTAGGGATAGACTCGTAGGAAATCACAGGTGGGGAGAGATCCCGTTATCTACCCAAATACGGTACAAAGAACGGGTTCCCTATACATGCATACCCCTTTCACCTAGTTAGCCACAAAGCGAGGCAATCACGTCGGGCTGCAAGTAAGTCTTACAGTTAGTTATCTCATTTGGGAACCTCTACTTCGTCTTTCGCCGAAGCCTGTGATTGCCAAGTCTCACCGATATCACATACTGAATATCACTAGGGATGAGTAGTTCTCATCGTACTTATAGGGCTATATATAGATGGGAACGAGTGACTGTTGTTCTTTATTAAGCAATCTAGCTAAACGGTCCATTAGAACCATAAACGAATGGATTGAATAACTCGCAACGATGGAGTTACTACAGCAACAATAACCCCAGACAGGTAGTGCAAGACGCACGTTTATCTAGGATCGGCAGTGAAGAAGCAGAAAACTAGCATTTTGGAGGTGGGTGGTGAAGTGTCTGTACAATTTAGATTCACTGCTCGATAGTAGTAGAGGCCCTATGATGGAGACAAGCCCTTGACTTCCGGACTTGCCATAGACACCGGTTCGAAGCATCTAGCCAGCTAGTCAGCTTCTATAGTTGCTCCTGAGTTGCCACGAGAAACGTACCTCCCCCCAATGCTGTACATTTAACTCAAGCCGTCATCATAGAGCGAAGCGGGCTGGGCGCCGCGACCTGCCTTGCGGTGTGTTCCGAGTTCGCTGGGCCGGTTTTCATGAGCCGCCGCTGAGCGTATGAAACCGTCTTCGGTTTCGGCGCGGCGGCATGGTTTGGCTTCGGCGCCGGAGGTTGCGGTAGTGGACGCTCGGGTTCTTTTACGACAGGTGCCTGCTGAGACGAGACTGCTTGAGCATGTCCCTCGACTTCCGCGAGGGACTCATCAAACTAAGGGTCCGAGTCAGCAACGATAATTCGTATTAACAAAGCACAAGGTAGCACAAAGGAGAGATCATGAAGACTTTGACCAGAAGACTCGGTGTGTGCTCAGAATGCTGAACCGATTTGGTCTCGAGACTTTCTGCGGAGAATCTTTAATGGCTGGAGAATCGACTGACCTGTCAATCGTCATAGTAGTCGTCGTCGTCATCTACTTCAGCTAGTTGCTCGAAGTTCACCTTGTAGCGGAGTATACCCCCGACACCGCCAAAGCCCTTTACAAACTGGTTCCCTTCGGTCGATCTATCCGACACAAACTCAAGATTTGTTCCAAAGTCTTTGTAGTGTTCGGCAATCCATTCAAGGAAAGATTCCTGAGAAACAACTTCCATTTCTTGCCCAGTCTCCTTATCCATGAAGTTGGAGCGATCGCCGGTCTCCTGTTGCTTGGTGGTGTGGAGAACAACCTCGGTGCCATTGCTATCCTTCAGGACCCATCGAGTAATCTCCAGGTTTTCAAAGACAATGAGCGTCTCGACAGCACCTAGTTCCAGAGCCTTGAGGGTATCGTCGATACCGTAGCAGACCTTGCCAGTGTCTTGGCTGATTTCCTCGAAATACTTGCCGATGAGCTTTTTCTCCTGGATGAACTTGACATTGCCAAGGGTCTCGGAAGACAGTTCGATGGCCTGGTTGAAGCCATTCTCACCGCCGTAAGACACGTCTACGACCTTGATGACCTTGGTGGCCAGTCGGTTGTCGAACATGTCAGAGGCATTGAGGTCGTTCTTGAAGTCGGCCGAACCCGCGAGGATAATGCCGGCAACATTCACCTTGTCGTTGGTGATAAAGTTTTGCACAGCCAGCTCGGCTACCTTACGGACATAATTGTGTCGTTTTTCCTCTCGAAGACGGGCGAAACGAAGGGCAGACTGACCACCACGGCCGTGCTTCTTCGGAAGGTCGACGGAGAACTTGTGGACGACGTCGCGAGTATTGCCACTAAGTGTACCAAAAAGAGCTCCATTGCCGTCCATAATGATGAAGCCGAACTTCTGATCGGATTCCAGCAGCTCGGCTAGAGCTTCGGTGTGGAATTTATTGTCGCAGAGGTATAGGGAGGTATTGATTGGCTTGAAAGGTTCGAAGTCGATGTTGACCTTCCGCTCCTTGCCTTCCGAGGTCAAGATTTCACCGCAGTATACGACGAGACCATTGGGAGGAACTTTGTTGTAGAGCTTGAGTCGTTGCTGGGTCGAGGTGATGGCAGAGAGCACGGACTGTCGGTTGACACGCGATTTGATGTTCGAGGCAGTGCCCTAGCAGCAAGGTCAGCTTGCTTACACACGTCCAAGCAGGGGGAGAGGATGAGGCCAGTTCGTACGTATTCTTCAGCCAACATCTTGGCCGCCCGCGAGACTTGATCCTTGGGGGCTTTTGCAGTCTTAGTATTTTCGATCGTTTGCTCAGGCGGGGGAGGGGCACAAATGCATACGAATGATCAAGGAAATCATGCTGGTTCCATTTCCTCGGGCAGCCTCAAGGCGCTTGATCAACTTCTTGACCTTCCATATCTCGATCTGTTGGCGGCATCCTCCGTCAGCACCAACAGTTCACAGGGAGGAGAGGGCGGGAGAAGGGCAGCTTGGGCAGCAGCCTGGCGGGGCGCATGCGGTGTCGGGACCGGAATACTCGAGAGACTGAGAGTGTGAGGATTGTTTTTTGAACTTACGTTCTTCTCTGCCTCCGTAGCATGGGGGTCACTCATTTTGGCTTGAGGCGTGAGCGATCCAATCTAGAGTGTGGTGTTTGGGGGGGTCGGCTTGAAAAGGACGAAGATGATGGATGAGTGTTGGGTGTAGTGTGGAAAATCTTGCGCGGTACAAATAACACGGGAGGAAACAAGAGAAGGGCACTACGTATGTAACCTAGGTGTTTCGTTACGCACAGGTCCCCACTGCACGTCAAAAGGCAAACTGGTCTGAATTCGTGCAAATAAATTGGGAGCTAAGCCACTTTGTGCCCTTCTGTGGCGCTAATAAAAGCTTTGTTGTCACCCACATATGTAATTCGCTACTGGAAGGCTGTACCTAGGTACCTTCCCGTGTCTGCCTCACCGCCTTAGGTTAACCTAATTTACTTTGGCACCGACAGCCAGCCGGCAGTCTCCTCACCTACTGAAATAGATGGGAACGACAACACCTGACCTTTTCAGCATCGTCATCTGCAACAACGTCCACGTCCCATCTGAGCGACTAATGCACACAACCTTGGCCACAAAATATGGCTTCACAGAAACATGAGACTCACTGCCCTTTCTCTCTAAACTGTTGAGTCGGTGTCTATGTCCTGCGATACTCTAGCCGTATTTCGGACTCGTTGCTGCTCAACAAGTTTTGTTTGGGCTGCATCTTGAGCACATCAAGTTGATTTATCAGAGTGCGGATGGAGATCGCTGTTTAGGCAGTGGAAGTTGGGTCGTTGGGATGGCGGGCGAAACGCAGTTGAGCGACCGCTCCTCGGACACTCGCTGCCAATCCCAGTTCCACTGGCACCACGCACCGGAGCCTGCAACCCTCTATAATTTGTCTCACACAACTACGCCCTGGCTCTAGTCGGCGATGCATCATTTAGGTGGCTGGCTAGGAAGATTTATGCTGGCTCGGGCGCATGTTGCTGTAGGTGCAACCGCCTGGGTGCTTCGCCTAGGCTTCATGCATACCTGAGCGAAGAGCCCAATTGTCATCAATATCGTGTTTATGCGGGTGCAAACAGCAACTCATACCCTTCTCGGAGACATGGCTATCTCCTAGGAAATCTTGGCTTCGGCTACAATATTCTTGGAGAAGTTCTTGGTCCTCTAGGTCAATGAGACTTCATACGAATGTCTACCAAGCTTATGACAGACGAAAACCCTGAAGTTTTGGAGCGACCATGATTCTAAGGAGTTAATATCAAGTGATGGCTGCTAAAAAGAAAAAGAAAAGCGACATTCTCGCAATGATCAACAGTTCATACGATCATTTTGCTACGTCGAGGGGTTCCCTGCCCCAGGTGTGTCAGTTGGCCCGAGCCGGTTGTCATCTCGGATGAGAGTGCTAAGAGCGGTTATTTGGCATTGGCGATAACCTCAATTCGGAAATGGTTTCTCGTCCAAGTCTCACCGGTTGGCGGATGCAGTTTCTCCAACTCTTAGGTGGAGCGACTTGACTACACTCACTTCGATGTAACAAACGGACAACGGCACGTGTTCCCAAGCACAGGTATTGACGGGATATTTAATTTATTCTTGGATCAAGGTAAGGCGTTTTCCTTGAGGGCAACGTTACCCGATCATGACTCACTGCAAAGATTACATATCTAGGACTTCAAGTTCTACCTTGCATTGGGGGGAGATATCCAGGGGTCTTCTTATCAGCTTAGGCCGATATCACTCCCTTGTGGGGTTTCCAACGATATGTGCCCAGGGCGGCAAAACAATGAGAAATTTGTCTAGTTTGGGGGAACAGATGATGAATGTGTCACCCAAGTCTTGGGATGGAAATGGAAATCCCTCTCGCCAAGCGCAGGCTCGGTAAACACACAAGACTTGATACGAGGATATTGGGGGGAGCCATGGACCAGGTAGCCGAGATGGCTAGGTTGAATGATTTGGCCAATCTGAGTGGGAGGCTAGGACAAAGCTCGATGATATGCCGGGGTTGGGCCAGGCTGATAGACAAGAGGATGAACGGGTGGTCGAGGATAAAGACAAAGCGGATGCCGTCTTGCGGCCAGGCCAGGGTGGCTCTGGGGACGTAGTAGTATGTAGCTTAACAAAATGCCCAACCTATCAGATCTGCTCCTTGCTCCCCTGGTTGATGTGCGGCTCAAGTTTAAGGGTTGAATTTTAGCGTGGGTCAAAATTGGTGTGTGAGCGACCTCGACATTTCCACCTTCACCCTCTCACCTCCACACTCCACATCCCACCTCCTACACTCTGACACCACCACCCATCGCCCAGCCAAGCACCGCCAGCACCGCCAGCAGAAATGGCCGACGACGAGTCCAGCGAGCTCTCGTCCATCTCTTCCCTCTCCCCTGCCCCTTCTGAGGACGAGGGCGACATCCAGTTGAAGAACGAAAAGGGCATTTTGAAGTTCTTCCACAAGCTGCCCAAGGGTACCAAGCCCACGGAATCTGAGAGAGAGCCGTCACCTCCGCCGCGCAAGAGATCCCCCTCGCCGCCTCACGAGTATGTCCTGGCTGATAACCCAGATGTTGCCGTAAGTGATGCTCGTCATGTCGCGTTGAAAACGCGAAATATCGCGTCCATTCACAAGCTAATCGCCCCGTAGTTCATTGTCATGTTCCGAAGCCGATTCAACGATGCCTTCCCCAAATCCTTAGCGAACTTCGGCCCGCAAGAACTAGAGCGAGATGTGACCGAATCTATCCCCGGCGAACGCGTCGAGCATTTCCTGTGTGCGCTGTTGGGCTTGCTCCTGAACCGCAAGCAAGATGTCAAGTATGACGCAATCCCTACACCCGAGCACTTTTCCTGTGAATCAGTGCTGACAGCGTGTTACCTACAGGCCCGGCCACTATAACCGCGCTCTGGAAGACGCTATCTCCTCCCACAAGAACCAATGGGCGAGGGACTGGGAAAACAAGAATCCTCTATCGGGTGGCAAGACCTTCACGGCCATGAACCCTACCGAAAGAGTATGACCACTCCTCTACCGACATGCTTTTGCGACTGCACACAGTTCGGCGCAGCTAACATGGAACATCTCTACAGCTAACACTACTGCGAGTACTCGTACACTGGACGTTGTCGTCGTCCGAAGTCGTCAAGGGCATTATCAACCAATCATACAAACAGAATCGACATGAAGACGACCTAAATCAACCTCTATCCATACAGCCATGGGGCTCCGACAGTGACAAGCGCCGATACTTCCTGATCGAGGGCTTAGACGATACCCATTTCCGAGTATATCGTGAGAGTAACCCCGCTGGCTTCAACCGAACCTGGTGGAGCGTGGCTGGCAGCATTGAAGAGCTCAACGTCCTAGTGGACAAGCTACAGACAGCTGATGGGGGACCAAAGGCGAAGAAGCTTGCTCAGAAGATGTTGGCAGCCATTCCTCGTTTCGAGGCTACGGAAGAGAAGCGCAGGCGACGTGAATACCGCCTCATGCGCAAGGAACAATTCAAACGGCCCGAGCCGGGCTTTTCGATGTACGAGGGACGGACGCGAGGAAAGCGCATGAAATACACGTACTCGGACGATGAAGACTTCCTATCCGACTCGACTAATCGACGGTCTACGCGGAATACAGGCACGCACACGCCAGCCGAACCCGCCGCGCCAGTTACCACGGCCAGCGGCCGCCAGATTAAAGCACCTTCACGCATGACAGTAGATGCCTCTAACAATATCGTCACAACAAGTCCCACTGCCCAAGAGAATGATGCTACAGCAGCAGAAAAGGAGTCATCGGTTGGCCCTGGTGGTAGACCGAGAAGATCGGCAGCCGTCAACCACGGAACCAATGGCTGGGCGTCTTCCAAGAGCAAGAGTAAGGGTTATAACTCGATGGATGACGAGATGGACGATGACGAAGACCTTAGCGAGCCCGAGCTCGGTGACGACGAAGAGGAGGATCACGTTCCCGATGGAGACAGTGATGAAGATGAAGATGAAGATGAGTTTGACGAGGGGGGAGAGGAAGACGAAGAGATGGCCGATGATGACGACCTTGACGACAGTCCAAAGAGCATGGTAGTCAAGTTAAAGATACCGCCTAAGAAAGATTCTGACACCAACGGCACGGCCGTCAATCTCGACGCCTATCGCTACAAGGGGGCAAGTGCAAAATCTCAGTCTACTCACGGAACGGCCGACGACTCGAAGGACAGTCCGCCGGTAGAACGAAGCGAGGAAAGCATATCCGTAGCTACGACAACAATAAAGAAGCGAACCACTCCGGAACCCTCTACCTCGACCACCACGGCTCCTAGCGACGATCAAGCACCACGACCTCCCTCAACGCCGGCCTTGAGCTCCCTACAGTCAACCTCGCTGGCTTTTAGAGAAAGCCCAGACAAGGCGCAGGCCATGCCTAAGCCCGTCAACGTCGGTGCTGCGGAGTAAGACTGCTTGGTTCTATAAACAACAGAGTTTTGTATGGCGTTCAAGGGGGAGGGGTTCAGAAAGGGGTGACGGGTTGAGCAGCTTAGCTTGTCACGGGCAAGGAAAGAGAAGAAAAGAAAAAAACAACCGAAGAAATAATTTGCCTGTTTGTTCTGCCGATTGGCGTTTTGTCGGACATCTACGAGAAGCGTACGAAGGGAGGAGTTGTTTTTCCTTGCCCTGTTCTCCCGAGCAAATTCTTGTCACGAACGACATTAGACGAAGAGAGAGGAGCTGATGTTTTATTTTTATTTTCTTTTTTGGTTTTATTTTTCCTGGTCTTGTTGTTGCTTGGAACTTGGAACCCTGTGAATAGACATACACATAAAGGTGCTGACTACTATGACGATTTGTGTTTTTTGCCCCCCTTCCCCCCCCCCCCCCCCCCTTTTTTTTTTTTGCATCAAGCACTTAGGTATGTAGTACTCTGATCATATGGAACCGGCAAGGGGAGGGGAGTAGGAGGGGATTAAAAGGTGGCGAGTTAGGTATGCAGACCAGGAGGGAGGTGTTGGGGGGGGTTACCCCTACAAGATGTACTATAGTACAGGTAGTACGGTCGGCAAACGACCAAAGGCCAGTAAGACAGAAAAAGGGGAGACGGAGTTGTTTGGTCCTCAACCCCTACCACATAAGTAGAATAGGATGTATAATTTGCCTTTTTTCTTTCTTTTTCTTCTTTCGTTTTTTTTTTGTAATATGTAATGTGGCTAGAATACGCCGGATCCCAGGGCCGTTATCCCGTTCTCTCTTCGCCGCGGGCTGTCATGTTGGACATTTGTGCTTTCTCCCTCTCCGAAGGTGTCGCCGCATGAATTACCCTAGCATCGTATACAACCTCTCCCTTTCCTTCCTTTTCCTCCCTCCCTGCCTCTTCATGACGCCTTCGCCTTCGCCCTGGCCTTCTCGGGCAGCGCCCACTTGTTCACGCGGTACCACCACCGGCGTATCCGCGCGCCGGCCGAGTTCCCGCTCAGCTGCGCGTTGCGGTTCCAGTGCTGGAACCCGCATATGGCCAGGTTGTAGAGGATACCCTGGGCGAAGGGCATCATGACCTGCGGAGAGTACGATACCAATCAGTCTTTTTTTCTTACTTTTTTTCTTTTTACCTCTTTTTTTTTTTGGGAGAGGATTTTTCTTGGTCCCCTTTTCTTCTTCTTTTTGTACCCCGTCCCGTTTCATCCACGGATATAGAATAATGAGGGGACGAAGGGAGGGTGTTTATTAAGAAAGAAAAAGAAAAAAAGAGCAAATGTAATGGAATAGTAACGTACCTGATCCCGCACCGTAACCCACACGACCTTCCACCACGACTCGGCGCCGCGCAGGCTGTGCATGTAGCTCTGCTCGAACCTGAGGTCGGGCATGGGCGGGAAGCTGCGGTTCCGGTGACGGGGGCGCAGCACGCTGAGCGGGATGTCCTCGTCATCGTCGTCTTCGTCTTCGTCTTCCTCGTAGTCGTAGTCGTCGTCATCGTCGTCGCTAGGGTCGGCGTATATGCTCCCGCCCCCGGACGACCCGCGGCGCCGGTGCTTCTTGTGGTTGGACTTCCGGGCCTGCTGCTGCACGGGGCGCCGCGTCGAGGCCGCGGTCGACGGGTTCACGTCGTGCGCGGGCGACGGGTCGCGCTTTATGTGCGCGGATTGCAGGGTCGAGGCCACCTGCGTGGGGAGCTCGGAGGACATCGTGGGCGGGAGGGGGGGAAAAGTCGAATTCGAATTGCCTCTTAGTTCAATATTTGGTCTTTGGCGAGGTTGCTTAGGTTGCGTAGGGTGTTTGTCTACCTACGCAGGGACTCGGGTACAGAAACAGGTAATTAATTACCTAAGGTGGGTGGGTAGCTTGAAGTTGATGCTAGCTTTCAAATGCTTGGTGATATCGGGAGTTGAAGTGGGATGGATGATGTATGCAGCCCCTCTCGGCTGGCAACAGCTGTTGGAGTGATCACCCCTTTTGTTATTAGGTTAAGCTAATCAGCTCTAAGTAACCAGCACACAACTCCCTTTCTACTAATGATATAGAGTCAATATAGATGATTAAAAAGGTCTCCTACCAGACAACCTATGCATTCGCTTCCCAGGGTAAATTTATACTAGATTACTAGATCCATTACACCAAAACCATGGCTGTCTGCAGAGCTTTAAACTGGTCTACAGACGATTCCTTCTCATTGAAAGATCTCAGGGGTATTAGGTACGGCCTTGCAGCACCGTAGACGAGGGTATAAAAAAAGGCAGGGACGTTCGCGCAAAGCGAAATTTCGTTAAGAGTATAGCATTTATTAAAGTCTTTCTTATCTATACATTTTGTTTCAACGACAAGGCTGCCGGGTTATTTAATTATGCTGCTACACGTGTAGCATCCCCTTCGCCCCCCATTTTCACTTACACTACTAACACAAGTTCAAAAAGACATTATAGAGACCTAGAAGACTCTGTAGCTCACAATAAACCCCTGTGGGGACCGTAGTTAGTGAAACTTTTCCTTCCCGCAGTCATACCGAACGCCATTATCAACTACTCGAACACAACCATTTAACCCGCCTTATATAATCCCCTTTGGCGGTGTTTCGGTCAGTCTACGACAGCCGTGACGCCAGTGCTAGGTCATCATCATCCTGAAGCAACGAGATCTCTGACCGCATATATGCCTCGCCGTCCGGGTCGATCCATTCGAGGCCCTCTCTGTAAGTTGGAGGCAGGCTAGCAGCTGAGTGTTGCTCTAGAGGCACGGGAACTTCAGTGGCCTCGGATGAAATTGATACCTTATCGTCCTCGTCCTCCTTAAAGCCGGGAATAGACCCCAAGTCACCCCAGTTGCCGTCCATCACGTCTTCGATATCGAAGACGTGTGAGTCGGGAGATGGGAGGTCGCTATTGACCTCCGACCGTTGGGCTTCTGGACGATAGAGATAGATGGCTCGTCGAGACGGTACGAATGCCATGAATGGGGAATACTGGTAGCGGAATCGTCGGAACAGATCCTGAGTGGCGACCTTGATATCGCCGTAATACTGTTTGGGCAGAAGCCGCTCATTACGACTCGGAGTTATCACGGCGATCTTCCCCATCCTCTTTGCTCGGATTATCGCTAATTGTTCCAGAACCTCGGGGTCGTTCGTATGAAGACGAGCCTTGGTGGGAACGCGCAATGGAACCGACGTTTCCAGGATGCAGTCCAACCAGTGGACAGGGACCTTTGAGGTTATGTCCACCTGTGCCTCCGGAATAGTTTGTTCGTTCTTCATTCTGGTTACGTCCGACACATTGCTTGACCATTTGATTGACAATTGGTGGCTCTTGCCTGTCATGGCAGATGCGTCGCTTTGTCGGGTAGCCTGATGGGTTTCCTGCTCCCCGGTGGCCTTGTGCCCTACTGGAGAAGATCCCAAGGCCGGGCTTGAGCAGACTGAAATGCCCGAATCAGATGCAGATCCTCGTTTCTTGTCCTGGGTCGAAGTAGGGGCATCTGGTGTCTCTGTGGCCGGTAATTCGGCTTGCTTGGGACGGATCGGTAGATTTCCTGGAAAGGGGATAGAACATTTAGCAAATATATTTTGTTTCTCAACCTTGCCATCTTTCGTAATATGCCTATGAGACACAATATCCAGGCTAACTCGGAAACCATTCGCCTCTCGACTTGTTCCTTTCCTGCTTTTTCTTCTGGGTGGAACGGTTTGATAGTGACAAATTATAGTTGAAAGGAAAATTATATCTTACCATGCCAGTCTACGTCAAATACGGGGATGTCGAGGTCATTGAAAATGCCGATACCATCACCGGCATCCATCCAGGAGTCCTTTGAAAAAATCCCTTCTTCGGCTTCAGCAAGCATCTTACCCAGAGTAGGCAATCGAGGGGTTGAGTCATATTCGGAGGACGGTTCGGTCCAAGCTCCAAGACTAAGGCGTCTTATATTACTACCAGCACGACTAAGAGCCGGTGGTGTCCGGCAGCCGTGGATTGTATGAGAGCGGTGATCAGCATCCTGAGATTGGCAAGAGCTCGTTCGTGAACAATGGAAGAAATATTGTCGTGTGATATCTTGAGATGGCCTGGATTCTGTGGAAGAGTGGTGGTTCCTCAAAGACGATGCAATGGAGCTGATGCTCTTCCGCAAAGCCGGCCATGATTGTTGTCGTTCTTCCTCCTCTACACTTGTATCTTCCATTTGTAAAATAATTGAGTTGATCGACATACGTTTCTTGATGTTCCCTCTGATTTCCTTGAGGCGATCGCGCATTGAGCCCCTGTTGTTACTAGTCTCGCCGGTTAGGTCAACATGACTTCCACTTGACGATGGCATGACGGGAGTGAATAAGCATTCAGCCTCGAGAGACAGTCCGCCTTTACGGCCGGTGCGCTTTCGAAGTGCCACCATGATAGTTTCAGAAAGGAAGAGGACGAGAAGTCCGAGATAATTGAAGGGATGTTCCAATGGGCTAATTCGATGTGGACAAAACAAGCACTCCGAGTTTGTTCAAGAGGTTAGTCGGAACACCCAGAACAATGCATAGTAGTGTTGGACGACGAAAGAGTGAACCGCACTGGAAAGTAAGTTACATGTACTTAGGTTGGTGGATAACATGTAAGCCGGTTTCCGTAAGAGCAACCGGCTCAAGGAAGTCTCAGCTCCCCATAGCAGTGGGATATATTTTCCTATAGACGGGCGCCTTCCCACCCGCATCTAAGGTAAGATGGGGAAAGAAGAGTGCCTAACATGCCTACCTACATGTAGGTAGGCACCTCCTATGTTACATCGAGAACATCACATCACCGGGGTTGTGATATCTCATTAGGTTGTAAGTACTCCTATAAATGAACGCCGTATGTAAGATTTTACACTTTGTACAGTTTGATAGATATACGGAGGCGTTGCTATACGATGACCAGTCAAAGCCAAGTGTCCGAGGAGTGAACTAGGTATGCACAAGTCTCATGGCCAGGCTGCATCGCTTTGGTCGCGCCCGTAGTCCAAGCGGTTGCTGACGTCGAGTTCTGCCTCTTTGGAATCGTCCTCGACGGCCTCCTTCTTTATCTCTGCCTCTGCCTCGCCCTCGTGTTCGGAGCTTGGGTCTTGCTTAGCCTGGCTTGCAGCATACCCGGCAATAAACCTGTTGAGATTGTTACGAGTCGCCTCCATCCTTTTCGCCACATCGCGGGGGACCATGTTCTCCTGGAGTAGCCTGTCATACGCAGACATCATCTTCCGCGCCAACGTCACGACTTGTTGTTTTAGTGGTTCCTTATCTTCAAATGAACACTGTTTCGACACGATCACGTAGGGCTTCCATATGTTGTCGAGAGCGACTGTGAGTTGCCTCCCCCAGGCCATTACTGCGCCCTTCAAGTCCTCTTTAGACCGTTCTTCGAAGTGACGCTTATTTGCAAAAGCTATGCGGAGATACTTTTGTAGGACCAAAACATCGGGGATGCGGAAGTTTGTTAGCATGATCTCTAGGACCCGTGTTGCATGGTGAAAGGCCGAGCGGTTAAGATTATCGCGGAGACAGTTTTCCATGGCTGTGCGGATGTGTTTTGGTCCTATAAGTGCAGCCGGCATATGTTCTAAGTACGCTACGGTCCTAGCGCTGGCTTTTCCGCAGCCAAACACATACAGCAACTGGAGCCAGTTCTCCTTGTCCGGCACGACGTTATAATTCTTGGTAAAAATGCCCCAATAGCGCAAGGCTCTTGTTGTTCTACCAGTCTTTCCGAGCGACTCTAATATCATTGAAAGAGAGTTGTTGCCCGGCAGTGCATGAGGAGTTGCTGGGACGCCCGGAGCCTTCGCATTCTGACGAGCAGTCGCTACGATAAGCTTCGTGTTTTCATCGGACTGAATGCCGCTGCGCGCCCCTTTTGTGTCGTCGTCAATACGCTTATTGTCATCTCGGGGAAGCATCATTGTTTGTTCGACCAAGGCCTCCACCGAACGAACATCTTGGTAGCTCCCCATGAGGAGCAGCCGGCCCATAGCGCAGACAAGTTCTTCGTCAAGGATGATGGCACCGGACCTCCATCGCGAAATGGCCTCCTCCCATATGGCTTTGGCTTGCTGGATAGCTTTCGCTGTGGCGTCCTTCTTCTCAGGTTCCGTAAGATCATTCTTGTTCGGCCCATCATCAAGCCATGCTCGTAGCGCATTGAGTATGGCGGTGTATGTTTGGTTGTTGGGTGCCCTGAGGCCATCATTGGCGGTCTGCACAATGGTGAACATAGACTCGATATCGATAGCTTTTGCGCACACTTGTAAGACGGCGTTCATGTGGATTGTATTTGGTTGCATGCGCTCTCTGGAAAGCATGTTATGATATAATTTTACTGCCTCCGATACAGCTAGCGCTGTATGCGACGAGCGTGCGCAGCCTCTGAAGATGATAGTGAAGGTTTGGGCATTAGGTAACTGAGCGTGCTTCTTCATCTATACTTGTGTTAGACGAAGTCCAAGTCAACTTGGATAGAGACTGACATCATTATAGAGCCTGAAGGCAGCATGTATTCTGTCGTGGCGTAGCTGATAGTCAATCAAATGATTCCAACTAACAGTCACCTTTGTGTTCCTACTGGCTTTCTTCGTGACGAGGAGAGCCTCCTCGAATTGGCCGTTACTTATTGCCCGTTTGACGTATTCGGCAATATGCAATGGATCTTTCAAGTACTGCAAATGTTTTTGAGCCGCCCATTCTACCGGGGAGAGTTTGCTACGCCGATAACCTCCAGCACCTCTTTGGAGAATGGCTGTCTTAGTTGCACTCCCCGACCTAGTAGCGGTAGCAGTAGCAGTAGCCGTTGCATATTGTCGTGACCGACGAGGCTTTGCGGCGGTTATAAGAGGCCGCAAAGTCGTCAGGCTCGCGGCCTGGGGGAGAGAGAGCGCATGATCAATGAAGATATTGAGAACACCTCTCAGGCATGCTTTGCAGGCGAACATCCTTACCCAGTCCACTAGTTCACAAGGTGATCATACGACTAGATGCGCACCCAGTAGGGGCATTTGTTAAAAGCCACGATCGGGAGAGCTCATGGGATTCTAAGTTATTAGGGAGCCGCATTACACATCTTGTCGCATCTGGCGAAATCTGGATCGCAAGCAGATAATTTTTAGACTAACTTTTTTTTATAAAGGTAAGGCCGGGTACTTAGGTACCTACCTAACCTACCTACATTAGGTAATGTTCCGCTGCAGTCCCGACGGGTCCACCCGTCTCTGAGACCTATGACGTTGGGCTGTCGGTGCAAAGTTATTCCCAAAGGCATGGGGTCCACCTGCACGGTATCGGGTTGTCCAATCACATATGTTATGTACCTAATTTATTAGTCCCGTATTGGGAGGTAGAAGTACCGACTGATATGCAGGTCGGGTACCTGAGTGGACTTACCTGGCAGTTGACGCCAATTGACCTGAACAGGGGTTCGCGTCCGCGCTCTTGACACAACCGCGTCGCGTCCCCGCCAATCCACTAATTGGAAAAAGCTCCCGCTCTTCTCCTTGTGGGCACGCCGTTTATTCCTTCATAATACAATAATTGATCCGCCTCCGCTACCTCTTCTCACCTTCAATTCTGCTATGACTTGTTCCCAATAGCCTTAGAAAATCATCTGTTTTCTCCGTCACAATGTCTAAGGCTATTAGTAAACGTAACAAGCTCGCTGAGCTCCGAGCTCTGCGGGCGTCTGGCAAAAAGGCATACGACTCTTACGAGGTTGCCGAGGAGCAGGATTTGTACGAAGAAGTGGACGAGAATCAGTACAAGAAGATTGTCCGGGACCGTCTGAACCAAGATGACTTTGTTGTCGACGACAACGGTGAAGGTTACGCTGATGATGGCCGCGAAGAATGGGATCGAATGCATACATATAACTCGGATAGTGAAGATGAGATGCTACTGGCACCAAAAGACCGCAAATCAGGTACGCGAGACTACCTGCCCACACTTCCTTAGACATCTACTTACATCGCCATAGATAAAAGAAAACGGGAAGAAGAGAAGGCGAAGCGGGACGCCAACGACCGTGACATCAGCGAGTACTTTATGAAGGGCCAGGTTGCCCCTCAACCGAAGACCAAAGTAGAAATCCTTGGATGATTGTTAGTTGCTGCCAATCGCTAAAGTATATGCACAGGTTGTAAAAACCGAGGACGATGAAAGATTCCTGGCAGATTTACTGGGTGAAGTTGATGCCAACATTCCAGCTCCCACGTCTCGGGTCTCAAAGCGACATAGATCTCCGGAGAGACGTCGCCCTCCCGTTCTCTCCCCCGTTCGGGAGACTCGACAGCCGATAACCAAGAAAGCGAGGCTCAGTAACGATCGCGCATCACCAATTCCTCAAGCCGAGGATTTCTTCGACGATGATGACTTCATTGCGCCAATGGATGATGATCTTCCAGCACTCACAACTGATGTGGCCATGAGCGATCCCACACTAGCACCCTCGTCTCCAACGACTAAGGTAGCTGCTCGTAAAGCCCAAGTGAAGCCTGAGCCTGTGGAAGAAGAAGACGAGGAGATGATGGAGGTTTCTCATGCTGGTGCAATCACTTCTGCAAGCGTCAACCTGTCTGCATCTCGGCCGATCAAGAAATTGGCCAAGCCCGCCCCGTATCCTTCACCAGCCGGCTCTTCTCCTTCGAAAGCCCCAGATACGGACATTGACTCATCCTCCTGGAATGAGCTGACAGATAAGTTGCATATCGCTAGCAGCCCGCCTGCTACGACTTGGACTGTTGGGAAGATTGACTATACAAATGTCGTCGAGGACGATGGGAGCATTAATATGTTCTGGACCGATTACACCGAAGCTAACGGATCGCTCTGCCTGTTTGGCAAAGTCCTGAACAAGAACACAGGCGCTTATGCAAGTTGTTTTGTCAAGGTTGACAACATCCTGAGGAAGTTGTATTTCTTGCCACGCCAATACCTCCAGAAAGGTGGACAAGATACGAGCAAAGGAGTTGAGATGGCCGATGTCTATTCGGAGGTAGACGAAATCATGACCAAGATGAATGTCGAAATGCATAAGATCAAGCCTTGTACCAGGAAGTATGCCTTTGAGCTCCCTGGCATTCCTAGGGAAGGGCAATATCTCAAACTACTGTACCCCTACACAAGTAAGCCTCGGAATTTCCGATGATGTATTACTCAAGGCTAACGCGTATTAGAGCAACCAATTCCTCCCAATACCACCGGCGAGACATTCTCCCACGTTTTCGGCACAAATACTGCATTATTCGAGCAGTTTGTTTTATGGAAGAACATCATGGGACCATGCTGGCTCAAAATCAAGAATCCCGACTTCAACTCCCTAAAAAATAGTTCCCACGCCAAGCTCGAAGTTCTTGTCAGCAGCCCCGACACAGTGTCCCCATTGAGTGATTCGGATAATCTGGATGCTCCTCCACTCACCCTAATGAGTTTAGCCATGCGGACTACTTTCAATGCAAAGCAGAACAAGCCAGAAATACTGGCCATAAGTGCCCGCATTTACGAAAATGTCCTGCTCAGCGATACAACCCCTGCGAACAAGTTGCCCTCTCGAACTTTCACCCTTATCAGACCTAATGGTGTCGCATTTCCCCTTGGCTTTGAAAAACTAGCTATGGAAAGGAAGAAGGGCTTAATCAATTTGGTGAAGCAGGAGTCTGATATCCTATTGTCCTTCTTGACGCAGGTAGATCATGTCGACCCTGACGTGATACTTGGTCACCAGCTCGAAGGCGTTGACTATAGCATTCTTCTAAACCGACTACAGGAAAAGAAGACGCCGCAATGGTCGAGATTAGGACGACTGCGAAGGTCACAATGGCCAGCATCCATAGGGAAAGTCGGCGGTAATGTCTTCGCTGAGCGTCAGATCATAACTGGTCGTTTATTATGCGACATTGGAAATGAGGCTGGAAAGTCAGTCATGTACAAGTGTCAGTCATGGAGCTTGACCGAGATGTGTAATATCTACCTTGGTGGAGATACACGCCGGAGAGATATCGACAATGATGTTGCTCTGAAGACCTGGGCTACCGAGAGAGCAGGCCTGATGGATTACATTACGCACATGGAAGCAGACACATACTTCATTGCTGCGCTAGCTTTAAGAACGCAAATGCTGCCTTTAACCAAGGTCTTGACGAATTTAGCAGGCAACTCGTGGGCCCGAACTTTGACTGGTACCCGAGCTGAACGAAACGAATACATTTTGTTGCATTCGTTCCATCGCAATAAGTATATTTGCCCGGATAAGCAGTCCTTCAAAGGGCGGGCTAAGAGCGAGGAAGACAACGAAGAAGACGCTGGAGAGAACAAGAAGAAGGACAAATATAAAGGAGGTCTAGTCTTTGAGCCGGAGAAGGGTCTATACGACAAATTTGTGCTTGTCATGGACTTCAACTCTCTATATCCTTCCATCATCCAGGAGTTCAACATCTGCTTCACCACCGTCGATCGAACAGCAATGGTAAGCCAGCTTGAGATATAGGATTTAAGCTATGTGCTAACGCTCGCTACAGTTGGAGGACGAAGACGCAGTTCCCGAAGTGCCCACAGAACAGGAGCAAGGTATTCTACCGAGGCTTATTGCCACTCTTGTTGAACGGAGGCGGCACGTCAAGTCACTCATGAAAGATGAGAATGCTACGCCCGAGCAGCTGGCTACTTGGGACATTAAGCAGCTTGCGTTGAAACTGACAGCTAATTCTATGTATGGATGTCTGGGATACACCAGGTCTCGTTTCTATGCAAGACCACTTGCTGTTCTCACCACATACAAAGGCCGTGAAATTCTCCGCAGCACCAAAGAACTTGCAGAGTCTAAGGCTCTACAAGTAATCTACGGTGATACAGACTCTGTCATGATTAATGCTAACGTCGAGTCGGTAGCCGATGCTCTCAAAGTCGGCAACGAGTTCAAGAAGGCCGTCAATGAACGGTATCGTCTACTTGAGATCGACATTGACAATATCTTCCGAAGAATACTGCTACAAGCCAAGAAGAAATATGCAGCTATCAACCTTGTTGAGGTGCCTGGTGGCAAATACGTCGAGAAGATGGAAGTCAAAGGTCTTGACATGAAGCGCAGAGAGTATTGCGCACTCTCCAAGGAAATTTCATCTCGAATTCTCAACGAGATTCTCTCTGGAGACGAGACTGAAGTCTCGGTTCAACGTGTACATGAATACCTGCGTGAGATTTCAGGAAAGATGCGTGAGCACGCTATACCCGTTCAGAAGTACATCATCTATACACAGCTTGGCAAGGCGCCACAGGAGTACCCCAATGCAGACTCCATGCCACAAGTCCAGGTAGCTCTTAGGGAAATCGTAAGGGGCAAGAGCATCCGTCGAGGTGATGTTATCTCCTACGTTGTCACTGGGGATGCCAAATCTTCCTCGGAGCCTGTTGCCAAGCGCTCATACACACCGCAAGATGTGATGAAGGCCGATTCAGGCCTGAAAGTTGATGTGGAATGGTACATGGGCAAGCAGATTTTCCCTCCCGTCGAGCGTCTCTGCGCCAACATTACGGGCACGTCTACTTCCCAACTCGCCGAGCAGCTCGGTCTCGACATCCGCCGCTATACCAACAACTCGTCAAACCAGTCGGGCTCTAACGACCTTGAGATCCATCCCCTGGAGTCTCAAATACCCGACGAGGTCCGCTTCAGCGACTGTGCCCGCCTGTCGCTGCGCTGCCGCAAATGCAAAGCCGTCTCTCCCTTCGAGGGCCTCCTCCCCACTGCAGAACAGCCTAGCCGCGTAACACCGCAGGGCGTCTCGTGCCCCTCGTGCTCGACTATCATCCCCAATATCAGCATCGTAGCGCAAGTGGAGCACGCCGTCCGTGTCGAGACGGCACGGTACTACGAGGGCTGGCTCGTCTGCGACGACCCGTCGTGCGGCAACCGCACGCGCCAGCTCTCGGTATACGGCACGCGGTGCCTCGGCCCCAAGGGCCTCGCGTCGGGCTGCCTGGGCCGCATGCGCTACGAGTACAAGGAGCGCGACATCTACAACCAGCTCGTGTACTTCGCCTCGCTCTGGGACGTGGACAAGGCGCTCGCCAAGGCGAGATCGGGCGCGACCACGGGCATCGGCGGCTCCGGCAACGCGGGCAGCCTTAGCGCCGCCGAGAGGGAGGAGGTGTGCGCCCTCGCGGAGCACAACCGCAAACGCTTCGGCCCCGTCAAGGCCGTCGTCGACAGGTACCTCGACAAGTGCGGCCGCCAGTGGGTCAACATGGATACCCTGTTTGGGAAACTGGGGTTCTCCGTCGCCCCTGCTGTGGCTGCAAAGTAAAGTCAAGTTACGCGGGTAATCCGGAGAGAGAGAGAGAGGGAAGGGGATTTAAATATCTACCACACCTTGGTTAGGGAGGTGGAGAGGTCCGGCTGTGGGAATGAAAAGGGGCGATGATGATGTTTGCGTTGTGAATAGTGAGAGCAAAGGCACACGGAACGAGCAAGCAAAGCTTGGTTACTTGGTTTTGACCTACTTGTTCTATTTGGGGGAGGTTGTCCCGCTCATATTTGCTTGGTGGTGTTGGCGGCATCGATTAGAACATGAATTACGGATCTTGAAATTTTGGGGGTTTTTTTTCTTCCCCCTTCATAAACGGAGTTTGGTTTGGTCCTCCCGGGTCTGGAGCTTGGTTGTAAGGATGGATGATGGTGGATGAGCTGGTAACAATGTGTAGGTTTATTACGCGACTAATAATCTTAGCTTTTGTTTATTTCTACTCCGAGTTGTAGCAAATGAATCTCAACTAAAAAATAAAATAAAAGGAAATATGTCACTCGAAACTCCCCCGCTACTATTACCTCAATGTCTACCGTCCATGAGTTGTGTGATGAATTTGATGGTTGGTAGAACCATTAACACACTCCAGCCAAGTCGGACATCAACATGTTGGCATACGAACGCGACATGCTCAGAACAGTCACAAGTGGTTTCTCTGATTAGCAAGCACGTCAGGAACACACTTCACGAGTTATGGGGACAAAAACAATAATTTGTTTCAATATATCAAATTTCCGCAACTACTACTGATTGGTTTGTCTAAGAATTAAGACAGTATACAGGTGACGAAGCGTGCTCCCCAGGTCCCTCCTCTATACCTCCGGCAATAATTGAAGGTTCACCTCAACCGGTTGACCAATCCAGGGACACCCGAGTAGCAAGCACAGTACCTAATTTCCTTCTTCCACAACCTTTCTCAACCAGTGTCCCACGAAATGAAGCGCTAGCGAGGGAAGTTTTCACAGCCAGCGGTCAAATCCATGACCCCAAAAACCTAGATGCCATCTTAAACAAATACAACACCGTCCATTCCGGTTTTATCCCGGTCGTGAGCATCCTTTTTTCCGCATGACTCGTACATACGGTTTTCGTGTGCTCCTGTCTCATAGCAGCAGCTTCAGCCTCCGTCCATCTTGTCGTAGTAGAGAACCATTTTCGCATCAATCATATCCCTGCCCTGCTGCCTTGACGGGAGCCCTTATCTGCAGGACTCTGCAGTAGTCGCACCGGGCTGACATGACCAAATGACACCCTTGCGAACGACCCTGTGATCGAACGGCGCCATTCCAAGCACGGGAAAATGTAACAATAACACGATCTTGGTGAAGTAGAAAAAATAAAATCGGGGAAATGACGTCTTTATGGTGACAGGTCGTGGGAGAATAGCTCTATCCGACGCGAGGTATCATAATGATGAAAAAAGAAAGGGAAACCTGAAACTTTTAAGACACATTTTAGAAGCCCCGTAAATGCAACGCAGTCCTATGTCCGAGTCTATGCACGATGATGCAGCCGCGAATGCAAGACGTGTCTACGAATATGGAGTACGGATGATTCAGCCGCTCCCCTTGCCAGCAGAGGCTGTAGTTTCAGGTGTAGCTTTAGCTAGAGCAGGCGATGCCGCGGTAGATGGCGGCGAGGCTGGATGATCCGAATCCATGTTGGCGAGAAGACTATGACAATATTAGCATCGTGCCCAGAGAGAAATATAAACGCACAATTATAGTTCAACTTACCCGAACGAGTTGGTACTGCTCGGCGGCTCTCGTACCGGTGGGGTCCCAGTCCGTGATGAGGCAGCTGAGTCCTCAGCACCCCGACTCAATGAGCTACCGGGGCCCAGACGGCGGCCACTGTTGCTGCGGGAATTGAGCATTGACATTGGCCCAAGGGTGACATTCCCGCTCGAGGTGCGGTTGGTACTGCTCTTGAGACGACGCAGGTCATCGATGCCGACTTGGTTGGGTGTAGGTTGTGGGAAGCCCGAAGAGAAATTCCGGGCGTCACCACGTCCTAGATGTGATCGTCCACCTGGGCCACCTCTCTGGCTGCTTCGAGCATTTTCAGCAGCTTTCTGAGCTGCTTGAGCCTCGGCCTCGGCTCGTACCTCTTCAAGAGTCTTAGGTCCTTTGTTGGTCTCCTTTGAAACCCAGTTAGCCTTTCGCAAATCTACCACATCCAGCAACATGAACTGTAGTCGGCTGGGCAGGTCAGGCAAATCCATCATGCCTTGAATTCGCTGGAAATAGGCGTCCATCATCAGGCGTCCCTTCTCAGTGGCATCAAGGTTGGCGCCAATAGTTCGAAGCAATTTGGAGAGGGATTCAACCTCTGCCTCGTCTGGAACGCTAGAGTAGTCGACAAGCTTCCTGACACACTCGTGCATGATTCGTTCAGTGAGCATTCCCAACTTGTAAAGCTCACCAATGAACTGTACGAGACCAAGTCCTCTCCGCTTTGCAGCGGCAGCTATGTAGTACTCGTCAGAGAGCATGGCGGCTTCGAGCGTTTTCTTCTCTTGGCCTTCTTGCGGCTTCTCCGGGAGGTCTATCTTCCAACCACGCTCGAATTCCTCCTGGCAGCGGTTGAGGAGGTACTTGCGGAACAGAGCACCGCCACTGACGACATTGCCGGCTTTATCCTTGATGTTCTCGTCCCGAATTTCTGGGCTCATCATTTCTAACATCCGTGTGCAGAATTTAGCATACATCGAGGCCCAATGTGCCTCATCTGTCGCCTTTTCAAACGTGAGCTGAATGACCTGTCGGAGAGTTCTGCCGTCTGTCTCGTCTTTTGACTGAGCGGCAATCTGTAGGATCTGGTCCGAAATCCTGTCAAAGTTTTCAGGGGTCATCTTGTTCAGCGCAGCCTTCACCTTTCTCTGAACCATTGCCGGATCGAGAAGGCCACTTTGAGTAGTAATCGAGCTGGCGGCTTGTGATTTACCGATACTTATCGGCTTCCATCCGGTCGAAGAAGTATTCAGAGCCTCAATCTTCATGCCCGCTGTAAGTGGCATAGTCTTAGCTGCCTGAGCTTCCGACTTGCCACCGAAAGTACTTTGTTTGCTAGCATTTCGGCGACTACCCTGCCGAGGGGAGTGAGGCATGCTACCCATGTTCGATGTCGATGGAGTCCGGCTGATCTGACCAGGGAACGCTCCGCCGGGCCTCTGAAAGCTGGATAGTGGGTTCATAGGAGGCCGTGATGTCGACTTATCACTCATCTCAAATCGCTGTGCTGATGTAGTTCCCGGGGGCAGTGTTCTGCCTCCAGGAGCACCGAAATTACCCATGGCAGGGAATCCGGGAGCACCAGTCCTAGAGTTCTGTCGACCGGAACCACCTGCAGGTGTTCGCGCGGAGCCAGACCGCCCGCCGTCACCGTCACCAATCAAGGTCTTGACTTGCTGGTGGAAGTCCAGTGACGGCTGCTCGGTAAAGACTGTCTTAAACTGGAGCAAGAACGCAGGATCATACTTGAACGACGTGCCCTTTTTGGCGACAGCTGCATTCAGAGCAGGATTGGGCGATTGGATACCAGGAGGATAGATATCCGACTTGATGACATCGAGAAGCCTAGCCGTCTTCAGAGACTGGAGAGCGGCACTAGGTTGTGGAGGTTCGACGGAATTGGTTTTAAGGGGAGCCAAGTTAAGAGCAGCCGGCTTTGGTCCACGACCGCCAGGGCTAGGCTTGGCGCCGGGAGCTGAAGAGGATTTGTCGTTGAGGGTCAGGTTGGCTAGTTTTGCGGTAGTTTCGCTGGCCGAAGTCGTGCTACTCTTGCTCTCGGTTTGTTGCGACGTTTGCCCCTTGAGCAGATCTTGGACACTTGCAGCATTCTGTTCCGCACGCTTACGTTCCCTTTCTTCCTCTAGACGTTCCATCTCGGCCTCAGCTTCACGAAGTTTGCGGTCGTTCTCGGCGGCATTGGCCAACCTATTCGCCTCCTCGGCTTTCTTCTTGGCGGCTTTCTCAGCCTCGTACTTCACACGGCGCTCCTCTTCTTCCTTTTCACGCTTGGCATCAGCCTCCTCCATTTCACGGATCATACGTTCCAGCTCTTCATCGTCAGGCTCGTCAGAAACCTTAGGGGGCTCCGCCTTCGCTGCTGCGGCCTTTGCTGCTTCACTCTCTGCTTTTGCCTTTTCTTCGGCGTCTTGCTTGGCCTTAGCCTCCTCCGCGGCCTTAGCCTCGGCCTCTTCTTTGGCCTTTTGTTCCTCCTTTAACCGTTCCTCCTCGGCTGCCTTCTCTTCGGCCGCCTTCTCCTCGGCCGCCTTCTCCGCAGCGAGTTTAGCGGCTTCTTCCTCTTTAGCTTTGTCGCCACCGGCAGCTTGTTTCATTTTTTCTTTAAATTCGTTCCGAACCTCCTCGGCAGTCTTCGAGTTCGACACGCTGTCGGCCCGGGCGTGACTAGAAGTAGATGACTTGGGCGTCGAGGCCTTCGGAGGGGGTGTTGGCGAAGAGGAAACAATAGGGGGCGTCTTGGATTGCTGACTAGTCGGAGCGGGCGAGGCAGGTGCTTTCAGATGCTTGAAGTCAAGCGGCTCCCCGGCTGTATTCTTGATGATGATTGCTGCATTCCTCTTGGGCCGGGTAAACTGGGGTGAGGAGACCACTGCAGGCTTGATCTGAGCAGGCTGGGGTTGGGGGGTGCCTTGCGCAGTGATAGGCGCTTGGTGCTGGCCGGTGCTTGACGCAGGTCTGTGATCAGCGGATACCTGGGAAGAGTTTCGTGACATGGGCGTTCCACCCGGAGGATTATAGGGGCCTGGGCCGTAGGGCTGTGAATAAGTAGGAACCGGGGATTGGCCTTGTCCCTGCATCATCGGATACATTGGATAGGCTTGCATGGGCATGCCTGGTCTCATGTTAGGGTCAAAATGGCCAGGATAGAAGTTCTGCTTTGTACTAGTCAGCCACATGTCAAAGTTACCACTCTCAGGCGAAAGATCTATGCGTCCCATGTTGTGGGGGAATGAAGGGGCAACAGGGAAAGGCTGTGGTAAGGGAATCGTAGGTGGATCTATAGGTGACGTTTCCAACTTGTCCACTGGGTACTGGCCACCTCGACGCGAATCGTTATCCACAATTCGCTGATCCAAACGCTTACTATAGCGTCTTGGTTTCTGGTTGAAACCGTGATCCTCGTTCTTCAAAGGTTCTGCTTGCCTGTGATGATTCGAGTACTTCTCGCTATCACGACGGAGACCTTTCTTCTTGTTCTTGGGGTATGTGTGATTCTGGGTTGAGCTAAAGGAAGGGGGAAATACTTGTGGTACTTGTGCAGGACCCATGGTAGGAGGTTGATAGTAGAACTGCGGCATGGTTCCAGGAGGCATATTCGGGGGCATATTCGGAGGCATGCTTGGCGGTTGCGGCATAGCGGCCTGGGGAGCGGGACTTCGTGGGTGTGTCGGCGGGGTACCAAACGTCTGCTGGCGGTTGCCGTAGTTTGGAGGCATTCCGCTTCGTCCCTGGTTGCCCTGAGGTCCTCGGTAATTAGGTGGGTATCCCGTGGGCTGATAGCCATTATACCCACGCCCTCGACCACCACCAGGGAAGTTGCCCCGGCTCATACCGCCCGGTGGCGGACCAGCCTGGTTACTGATGTCGCTAACATTCGAACCTCGCCGGATATGCTGTGGATTTTGTGGTCCCAAGGTGCTGTGGTCTTGAGAGACAGAAGGGGCTCGCATGTGCGGGCGCTGTAGCTCGAAGTCAGTATCCATCCAGAATTGCAGGGTTAATGACCAAGCGTCAGGGTTGGTCATATATGAGGATCGAGTATTACTCACTTCAGTATCGCCACCGCCGAAGCTGCCGAAAGTCATAGTACTGACTTGCTGGGCTGTGCTCGAAGGAGGCCGACCGCCACTAGCAGATGGCGGCGGGATGGGGGACGGAGAGTTTTGAGGGTCGGTAACCCGAGGATCCTTGTGGCCGGGGATAGGAACCGGGGCACTTCCTGGCTGAGGAGAGCTGTGCGATGGGGCCGGAGAATGGAAGCCGAACTGAATCTTATTACCAAGGGAGCCACCGTTGGCTGAATGGCTATTGGGACCATTCGCGCTCATGGTGACGGAGCTCTTGTGACTGTGATCTGATAGTCCATTCATGTTGGACGTACCGTGGGCGACGGGAGGAGCACCTGGCACTGCGGCAGGAACTGCGGGCATGATATTAGGTCGGCCGTTCATGGGCGAAACAGACGACGATTTTGCATGGTGCGAGGTCGATGCAGACGAGCCAGCAGCGACAACAGGCTGGTGAGAACCGGTCGCAACAACTGGAACTGGCAACGGCTTCTTTGCTGCGCCAGCAGCTGAAGCGTATGACGGTGCTGGAACGGCCGCAGAGTTGTTGGACACCGGATTTGCGGTTTGCGGGTTGACGGAAGAAGTCATAAGTGACAGTGTGGTGAGGTTGATACGGGCTGTCGGTTTCTCGGTGGTAGTTGAGGCTCGAGGGGGATTTATTTTCCTTTCCTTTTCGCGGTGAGGGATAAGGTCCGTCTCTTCTTTTCGCGCGCACAATGTCGGGAAGAAAGAAAAACCAAATCGCGTGGCAGTCAAGTCGATAACTCGAATATCAAATCCGAGTCGAGCAAGCTGCAGGAGTGGTGTGGTGTAGAAGAGAAAGTCGATCCCCTATCAGAGATGGGTGGTAAAATTAAATTAGGTAGTCGTCAACCTTTTCTCCGATTGACAGGAACGGATAATCCAAGCGTCTCGACGAAGCCGGTTCCGCTAGCGAAGAGGACGGGGAAAAGATAGTGGAAGGGGGTATCTGTCGGTACAAGGAACGAAAAAGACTGTTGTCGCAATCAACAGAAAGGGGTCGCAGCAAGCCGGTGGTGGTGCTGGGGCGTACTCTAAGGGGTCCGTCCTGGTAAACTGACGACAAAAGCAGCAGCGCGCGGGCGTTGGGTTGCTTGTCGTGCCTCGAGGGAAGATGATTAGAGTGGAGAGGGGAGAGTGTGCTCTGTAAACAAATGCAGAGGAGTACACTGATGCCCGTCCTCGGTGTGAGATTCTCAAGGAGGAGGGGAAATAAACGACCTTGTAGAAGTGGGAGTGCTTCCTAAGGTCGTGTGTGGGTGATGATCAATGATCAAAAAAATGTGTGGTGAGAGGGTGGGAAAAAAAATTGATGGAATTTTTTTTGAGTGGAAGGGGGGAAATGCTGGCCGCTGCGCTGGTCTGGTCGCTGGGGCCGCCGTAAATGCTTACCTTTTAGTTGCTACCTATTGTGTTAAAAAACGGGGTGAATTACGGGGTTCACAATTAAACATTTCGCGGCCGGGGAAGTACCTCCCAGCCGGGTCTGGGCCGTAAAGGTACTTATTCGAGTGAGTCTACTTTTATCATTCACTGGTCCCATTTAAGTTCTACCGCTGCCCTCTAACCAACCGCTCTGCCTACCTACCTTCCTACGTATTGACGTATCTGAAGTGGCATTCTCCATTCAACCACCAACCGCAAACTCGCTGTTGTTCTCGTCTTGCCCCATTCGATACGGAATACCATGTGTACCGATTCAGCAGCAATACATATTTTACCCCAATTGTCATGCCAGGTGAGGCAAAATTGGCGCCTATTTCAAAGAATAAAAGATGGAATGACAAGCCTGACGCTAGGTAGTGTTCTTTGGGCTCCGTGTGGCGGATTGTGTAGTGTGCAAGTGGTGAGAATAAATGTGTGGTGCCATCTTCAGGTGTATTCTCTTGCCGCAGAGAAGACTCACATGCATTTTATTCACTCATGCCAAAAGTCAATTGGTGAGCCCATCGTCCATTGTCCGTCAATAGCCTTATCCCCAAACTCGTGGTCCGCTTGTCTCCTAACTCCGACGACGCGCACAAATGAATGTATAGGTTATGTAGGCCATCGCCCGCATCATGGGTGTACTCGGGTTGCCAGACAATACAAGTCCCATTATGACAAAGCGGTTTTACTATAGGTAATTATCATAACGTCCAGTCACACTTGGCCATGTTCAAGTAGTGCAGTACAGTCACGGGCGTTTCTGGTCCCGAAATACGATTATGACCTGAAGTCTTTCTTCTCCTTTTTTTGTTCCCTTTTTTTCTTCTTGAGATTATAGACGATTATCAATAGGTAGCTTACTGGTGCTATATACCTATGCATACCTGAGCTACCTACATCACCTTGCCTAATTTAGGTTTCGTTATAACTTTTGAACATGAATTTATCCATCACTTCCTAACCTTCAATACCTACCTACGTGATGAATTGCAGAATAGGAGGCGGTGCAAAGACTTGAGCTTTCACAACGCTTTGCATGTCTCGCAGAGGGCGCATTTCGTTCCCAAGGTTGCTCGAGCCCAATTGCCCAATTCGTGCCCAGCTCATCATATACGGTGGTAACATTGACGCTCTGTTTCGAAACACACTCCAGGCCCCTAGATGTCAAGGCGTATCAATCCACCTGACAAATTGATGCCATCATGTTAGATGCAGCACAGATCTAATCCTTGTCTCCTGCTCCTGCACCTATGCCACCCTCTCCGATCCATCTACTCGTAAAGCTCGTCTGGTAGTTACATGAGTTCCACACCACAGATAACACCTGCGCAATTACATACTGTTGCGAACACAAGACACAAGCAACGAGTTCAGAATAAACATTGGGTATTTCCTCGCCTAGCATCACATTATGGGTTTGTATGTACGTGAGGGAAAGGCCAGGAAGAGCGAGCGAGCAAGCAAGCAAGCAACTAGATAATGCTCAGTGATGATATATGTGAGTTCACTCTAGTTACCAGTTCCTAACCTCAAATTAGTCAGAACGGAACGCAGAGCTGGTAACTCTAGCGAGGTGTGGTCTAGAACCCTGTCTGCCTGCCTGTCTGTCTTATTAGCAATAGGCTAGACAGCCAACCAGTATTATTGCATTATCACACCTGCCAACCCCAGAAGCGGAAGGCTAGACCTGTCAACCAACAGAAAATCCGAAGGCTTGACCTAAAGGCGACCCCCGAGTCCCGTCTCGTCACCAATCATTCTGCCTCACCCTCTTCTCCCACAGCACCGGGTCGTTCAGCTGCAAATCTTTTTGAGGTGGCGCTCATCGCTTGTACAACCTTAGTTTCGTAATTTCTTCTCGAACGCTCCCAGGTGACTGTCAAAGGGGCCAAGCAGATGAATCCACGCAAGCAAGGCTGAAAGCCACATGTAAGCCACCGGGAGGAGATCCTCACGTGCGAGTGAGGTCTGATTCGACCACTATTGGGCTGGCAAGAAGTGGCAAAGAGACGTAACGTTTGCATGTCTCACAGGCTAACGGCAATGAGGGATCTGACGTAAATTCCAAAAAAGATACCAGACGTGGCTCGCACGCCACCTTACTTATTTTCCTCATCATTCAAGCTCGCAGAAAAACTCTTGTGCGATTTTGCCTCGTATCCCCTTAGTCGTCCTTATCCTTATCTTCCGCTGTACCTCCCTAAGGTAGCGGGGATGACTATACAGAATATACTACGGCCCTCCCGAAACACTCGCCATTGTTTACTTAGACCACGGGAAAGATCCATCGAATGAGCTCATGAGAAGCAAGGTAGTTTCTTTCTACCTAGGTCATATTAGCTTATGACTCGGTGGCGCTCACTTTGGTATCGAAAAGGAGACATAAGCAATATGTATATAGTCGATCATTCAAATTGGGGATATCGTAGCATCCATCTCGTCTCTTATACATTCGACCTGCAATAGTTTCCAAAAATATCCGCGCCCGCACATGTATCTCACTGAGACCCATGCACGGGATACATCAGCCTCTCGGTCCCGGTACCGGCTTGAGCCATCGGCAGAAGTTCAGAGAGATTGGCATCAAAAAGGATAAGGGTTAGGGTTTCGATTTGGGGAAATTTGTAGAAAATTTCCCCTGGAGTCCAATTCCTTCGCAAGGCAGAGCAGGGCAAGTCAAGGCAAGGCAAGGCAGATATCGTCCCAGTAGGTAAGATGGTGTGCTAAGAAACAGGAGGGACCCATCGACTTACCTACTGTCCACCACTCACATCTCTTTTCGCCACCCAACCTACTCCTTATAAAACTCACATTTCCTCCTATCCTAAGTGCCAACCCTGAGGATGCAGCCTGTCTGCAGACTTTGCATGCACCGAATGCATACTAGGCGTACAGGAGCAGGGTTTGGAGGCATTTGACTCATCTTGTAGGAAGGAGGAAAAATCCATCCAGAGGTAATCCAGCCCAGGTCTGTCATGATGTCCACCTCTTTGGTTTATATATAAGTAGCTAGGCGTCTATAGTTTAGGGAGTAGGTACGGCTAATATCACAACAGCGGCAGCACAGCGAAAATATCCAAATGGGTATAGACGGGTTTGGGCGGGAAAAGGGAATTAAAAAAAACCTCATACCCTAGGTATACTTGAAGATCACACTATAGGTTAGAATCCCCCCTTGCTGTGCAGTACAGGAATGAGGGGTGTCTTAGGTGTTGTCCGCAGAGCCGCCCGCAAAGACCGCAATAGCCTCGAAAAAAAGGGCGTCTATTTTAGGGCTTGCCATCTGTTATCGATTGGAGGACTAGTATGATGCAGAATGACCTCAGCATGGTTCGTCGTGTCCGACCCCACGCTACCTCTCGTCGGGCACCACCGTCATTCTTCATGTAACATGAAGAGGAAAATAGAAGAAAAATAGAAGAAGAAAAAAACAGCTAGTGTACGGTTTACTATTCTCGTCATCTCCAACTTCAAAGTATCATAGAATGCCATATGCATATAAAGTTCATACCCAACTTATGTGCATGCACATCCAGTCTCCACCAAGAACACATGCTTACCAGGTAGTTAAACTTACCATGGCACTTAGGGATAGTGAGGGAATATGGTTGTAATGATGATGGAGGGCAACTCCAGTACGCTTACCTAGTGCTTTTGGCCACCCCACAATAGTACAGCCTAAGACACACACCATATAAAAACGACTAGAGACCCCGGTGACGGGAGCCTGCAGGCGACAACAACACCGGAGGAAACAGGAAACGCATTCTCCCCTTCCCGCTCCTCCCTCCACATTCCCATTATCCACGACCCCCTTTTTTTGTTCTCTTTCCGTCTCGCGTCTTTCACCAGTCATGTGGGTGACGGGGGAACCTCGGATAATAAGTTCGTTTCATTCGTCTATTAGTTTTGTTTGTTTGTGTGTGGGTGTGCGTTTCTTTTTCTTTTTCTTTTCTTTTTGTTTGTCTTTGTCCCCCCTCTCTTACCCCCAATGAGGTCCTCCCCATGTGTTCGTGTACGTTTTCGCTTGCCAGCCTACGTACCGCCATATTTAGCACTAAACCAAACGCATACCTAATGGTCAAGTGAACCTACACACTCAGTATCTCTTACTTCGTAAGTGGCGGCCGCATCTTGATCGTGATATAACATTGCATCGTTGGAACGTGTGTCATGTCCCATATATCGTAATCATCATCGCCATCGCTATCATCATCGTTGACTAGTGTAATCACCGGTATTGTCCAACACATACTACCCGCTCACCCCACACACCCCCCTAGTCAACCAACTCAGAGCCTGGGCACGTGTACGTACAGACCATGCAGGTCTATATGTACATATATAGTGTTATAAGGCAACGAACATAAGTAACTAGATGTGCGCTATAATAAAAGGATCATTTCAAACATCATGTAGGCCTACAAACAGCATCAATATACACAAAGACATACCTACCGTACCCACCATCTATGTAGGCTTGATATGTACATATGCAACACAACTAGTTATATCGCATAATATCGTCTCCAAGAGAGAGCGAATGAACAAGATCAAGGAAGTTTTCCGGATACGGTGAGGGTTTGACCGCTTCCGCTTCCGCTTCCTCGCCCTGCAAGGTTCTAGGTTGGAGACTGCATCGGTATTTATACCCGGCGGATGTGGCGCACTTTAACGAAGGGCCGAGATTAATCTCTTCTATGGTTACCCAACCAAATACTGACGAATGCAAGAAAGGGGGGATCTAAAACACGGGTATGCGTGGTCTATAGATTAAATTCTCCAACGCCATTGCATTCATTCTCATAAACCTTCCAATGCCATCGTGATTATCGAGTATTTCTTTTATGCATACATATTAACATCGCATTGTTGTCGTCTCTGGTATCTTGGCGTGAACACGTTCATGAAAAAAATTTAGTCCCTACTTCCTTCCCCGGCCTCGAATCCCTCTCACATCCCCTCTTCAACTTCCTCGTCCTCATCACTCCGAGGGATATACTGGGCTTCATCGTCCTCCTCTATAGGTTCTAGTAGTGCCTCGCCTCCATCTGGTGGGCCAAGCTCAGCACGGACCTGTTTGATCTTGACTACCGACATCTCATAGACATACTGTCCAAAATGTTCCACACCCTCCATGATCGCTTCACCGGGTAACGTAGCGCCCTCTTCCTCTGCTTGAATCCGCTGTGAAGGCCACATTTCTCCGGTAACGAGGGTCAACTTGTCTGGTCGTTGTAGAAGTATTTCGAACGCAGGACGAAGTTCGTAGCACGCCTCGAAAACTTCTCTCCGACCAAGGATATATAAACCAAGTCGGGCACGAGAAAGAGCAACGGTCAGACGCCGGATATCCCGAAGATAGCCGACTCTTGCTGTTCGAGTAAGTGAGAGGATGATATCTACTCAGCGTTAGCTTACAGACTTCACGTCTCAATCCGAGGGGGCTCTTACAGTCATTCTGCTCGCCCTGGTATTTGTCGACCGTTGTCACGGTCTTGGGAAAGCCAAATATCTCATGCCTCTTACATCGATGATTCAATATGTCTTTCACGAGAGCCCGTTGACCAGCATAGGTAGTCAAGATGGTAATCTTCGAGGCTGGATATCCTAGTAATCTCATGTATTGGTAGAGGGCAACAGCATACTCGGCTTCGCCCAGGTTTTGGATAAAATGAGGGACCGGCTCAGCTTCACCACGTCCTTTGTAGTCAGGCACGTTGATGAACTGGTAGTCATACTTGAAGCCAGCATTTGCGGTCTGGAACTCTTCTTGATTTTCAACGTGCGGCAAGTTTCCAAGGCTTGGGTACCTCCATTGGTATAGGGCCGCGATGGACGGGCGAGCTCGGCCTTGTTGGTCAAGCGTGATCACTGGTATTCCCAATCGAACAAATCGAGAGAACAGTGACTGCTCGAGGTTCGCGTAGTGCCTGAACGCAAGGCTCTGGATGACAGGCGAGTTTTGATAGTGGTCACCACAGAGCACAACTCTTTGCAATGCCATTTGTCCGCCTTGGGGCTTCTGCATGGCGAGTGGAATGAAGTTTTCAACTTCGGTGATTTGCGCCGCCTCCTCCATGACTACATTATCATAGTGAAAGCCAAGAGACGCAATCTCGGTACGCCGCATCGCAGCATGAGTTGAGGTCATGGCAATTATGCGAGCTTCGTTGGTCAGAAGGTAGTTTGCCTTATCTCGGTCACGCCGTAGGATCTCGAAAGGCTGCACATCTTCAAGTTCTGAGAAGATCTTTGATATGTGACGATAGCATCCATCGGTTATATCTAGAACGGCTTCTCGGTCTACGTCTGCGGGAAACAGTAGTTGGGGGGCGTTTGAGAAATAGTTGTGGAATGGAAACGCTTGAATGATATCTGCTGTTGACGAATCATCGGCCTTGGCGACTTCTGTGAACTTTGCCCAGGATGGTTGAATGTAGACCAAATTGAAATACCCAGCGGTCTCCGCAGAATTTCCATGAGCTCCGGGGGCACCTATGCTGGCAGCCAAGCGGTTCACCTCCGCGAGATAACGGTTTCTGTTCTCTAGGAAGGATTCCACTCGACCATGCTTGCTGAAATTTCCTTCAGTGTCAAGCTCTTCTTCACCATGACCAAGCCGGAGTAAATGCCGTTCATCAATATCCAAAGCTACAATTTTAGAGAACAGTTGGTTTAGTGCCTGGTTGGAATGAGCTATCAGAAGTGTTCGCTGCTCCGGGAAATTGTGGTAGATATTATTGATGATCTGTGTCGCCACGTCCGTCTTGCCGGTTCCAGGCGGCCCAACAATGACAGTTAGCCCCGGTTGCGTACCAGATATAATCGCATCGATCTGCGCAGGTGTGAAACGAACGGTGTTGAGCTTCGGAGCGTCAATAGGATAAGGTCCTGCATTAGGGGGCTTATATGTAGAGACCTTGTATGTCTCTACTTCAGCTAAGAGGGGGGATTCCGCATCTCTTCTTCGTTTCTTGGACGCTTTGGTCGTTGTCTCCTCTGGAGGCTTATCTATCGACTCAAGAACATATGGCGGAGGGAAGCTGCCAGACACATCGTCTCCTGGCTCGATAGTCTTGCCTGGTAGGCTGGCAACCAGATGTTGCCAGTCTAGGAATGTGTCTCTGAAATCGATCTTATTAATACGGTTTGGCAGGTGTTTATATGTGGCGCCTGCTGGGTCTCCGTAGCCCAAGAAGTTCTCGTGTAGCCATGAAGCGAGGGGTACCTCCGAAAGAGCCAGGCTGCGAATAGATTCAAGCACAGACTTGAAGTTGTTCTCGCGGCCGCTCCGCCGAATGATCAGATTGATCTTTTCATACACGTCCGGCTTGCCTCTTGAAACTCGTTCCATGTCTTCCTTATACGTCTTCGCGTCTAGTTTCAACTGAAACCTCCTAGCCGGGGAACGATTCTGGCCATTAAAATAGGCGGTTGGATCTCTGATAGATTTGCCTTTGTCGTCCATGATCTGGATGATCTCGGCAGTGCGAACAGAGACCAGCCCAAATTTATGAGCTTCAGAAACGGTATTGCTGCTGCCATTGGCGATGGGTTTCGGTGCGGAGGCGTCCACTGCAACTAGGAAAACCACATCATCAGGCCGAAGCGAATCCCATTCTCTCCGGACGTTCTCGGCAAGTCGACGGAAGTCAAGGGAAACCTCTGCTCGAACTGTATATGGCTTATCATCCCCCACCAATGCTGGAACGACCTCTAATATCGATGGCCGAGATATGGGTAATGCCATTTTGGTAAAGCCCGCAAACCCAGTCTCCCCCGAACGTCGCACCTCTGGCTGTAGACGCCTTATAGCATCGCCAATATCCTTCCTAATGCCATAAAATGACTCGCACCGATAGAGGATTAACGCACGCCAAAGAAAATCACCAACTGAAAGATATTGTAGTTTGAGCTTTGGAAGCGCAAGCGGCCGCGATCCATCATAGTTGTCTGTTCGTAACAAGCTTTGATCGAACAGGCTCTCCTCCGTCGGAAGAATCCTGATATCACGAGCGGTCTCCTGAAATGTTTTGCGTTTCTCGAAGGTCGATAGGACAACTTCCATCAAGAATGCCCGATCAATGACGACATTGACTGACTCGGGATACTCGGTTCTAAGCTCCAGAAGAGTCGCTAGCTTTGTGAGTTCTTCGTCTGTGAGAACCTCGAGGAGGTTCTCCAGCTCGCTCCTTTTGTCTATCGAGGCGTAGTTCGATAAAGCCAAAACAGTGAGTTTGTCCTTGAAATGTCGTAGGGCTACTCGCTGCAGCCTTGCGAGCTTATCACAATGTCGATCGTATGCTTCCGTACGGCTATGTTGAGATCCATTCTGATCATCAATAGTAAAGTGCGCATAGTGACTCAGCAGTGCATACTGGTCGCGAAGCAGCCCGTTATCTTCATCGTTGAATGTCGGAGAAAGTCGTAAAGCGGGCAGCACATGTAAGTCCTGGAATAAGGTGTTGACATATCGTCGGGTTGGAAGCTGACTCAACATGTCGGAAATGAACTCGACGAATCGTTCGCAGTAGAGAACATGGTCCTGGTTCCTCTTGTCGTCGTAGAGCAGGCGTAGAAAGTCCAGGGTCAGAGAGTAAAGCCAAGCTCTCTCAAAGCGCAAACGAGCCTTGGTTTGGTCGTCGGCGGAGTCGTATCGCTTGCCGGATGCCTTCCAGGCCTTCTTGAGCTGTGCTGTCTGCGCTAGACTGGTTTCTCGTTTTGCTTCGAAGGAAAGATTATGCCAAATAGCAATGGAGACCAGCGGGGCGCATTCTTTCCTGACGCTGGCCCAATCGAGGCTCTGGAAGGCGTATATGATGAAGGAGAGAAGGTGTGTCCGTACAGTCAGGGAGAGGGTATGATCAAGGGTCATGGACAAGATGCGGCGGAACAAACTTGAGAAGTCGGCGGGCCGGTCCTCGAAGATAGACCATACCTCGAGCCTCTCCCGAGCTTTGACATTGGAGATTAATGCTATCAGGAGGACGTGGAAATTGGACGAGTTCTCGGAGTAGCCAGGCCATAGATAACTATACAGCATAGTCAGCACAGACGCTCTTCACATACCATCAGAGCGCGACGAGGAGCTCCAATTACCTTTCAAGCGTTTGAAGTCCTTCAAGGACAAGCAACGACTTATAGGGGAAGCCGTCCTTCTCGAGCACGTCCCAGATATCCCTCTTCAACACATCGTTTTTGACCTTGACTTTGGTGGCACGTTTGGTGGTCTTCAGCCAGTGCTGCTTCGCGAGCTGGGCGAACTCGGTCTCGCCTTCCAGATCGGCTACGGTTGGTCTGGCCGTCTGAGTCTCATGCGCCTTGGACTTGGCGCCTCTCTTCAGTCGTTTCGCGGTCGGCATGGTTCAGATAAGAATTGGCCGGGCTCGATCTGAGTGGCGCCAAAGCTTGTTGATGAGCTCTGGTATCACAGCGCAAGCAACTCCCGGATTCAACCAAAATTTCCAAGTTGGGACCAAGTCAAAGATTTGTGGCGCAAGCATTTGTTTTCAGCCTCGTCGCGTGTTGTCGTCCGCGCTAAGTTATGAATAATAATAAATTGGATCCCGTCTTATCGATAATGCATTGGCTACGCTAAGACGTCCCTAAGTTTCCTATTTTTAATTCCGACCACCGAACTTATGGGCGGTCAATGCTAGCAGAAATCAAGCAACTTGGTTTCCTTAGCTTGTTAGCCAGTGAAGCTCAGCCTTTCGCTGTCTTTCAAATAATCGCAAACAAAGCCGCTCCCGTATCATCAACTATCACCACTACCGTCTCAGACACACACACTACCTGGCCAAATAGCTCGACATGCTCGACACCTGAAGATGCGCAAACTCCTAACTCTTCCTGATCTATCATTCATTTACCGCAACGTCGGCATTTTCTCATAATGCCTTCAGCAAAGAATCCCGAGCACGAGGTTCCTCAAGTCGATGCCTTCGTTCACCTGCTAAACGACACCTTAAACCATGCGCAATCCGTCAAACCTGCCGGAGAAATCGAGCCGCCTCTCACCAAATCCCATTTCGAATCTTTTATTGCTCGAATCCCCACTATCTTTCCTTGCGCCTCGCCGGCCTTTGAGTCTGAAAATGCAGTTTCTGAGAAGGCCCGTCAATATGCCGTCGTCGAGACCGCCGCGAGAACGGTTTTCAGCAGTCTGATTGTGAGCAATACAGAAACTACGGCTCCTTGTCTACTACTGACCTCCTCCCCAGGCCAGCACCTCGATCAATTCGCCCGCGTTCGTTCAAGTTTGGAACCTCCTTGATTTCTTATCCGTCTTGTCTGACAGCGAGCAATGCGACCCGGCTCTCCTCTTCTGGCTTGTTGAAGAGCTTCTTGACAGCCAGACGGTCGACGGCTGCCGGAAGATCTTCGATTTCTTGGAGTCGCGAAGGGAGCGCATTACCGCGAAAAACATGAAACAGAAACAGCTGGTCATACTTAGGTCTTGTAACGACCTCCTCCGTCGTTTGTCTCGCGCCGAAGATGCCGCTTTCTGCGGTCGCGTCTTCATTTTCATGTTCCAGAGCTTCCCTCTCGGTGACAGAAGCTCGGTGAATTTGCGCGGCGAATACCATGTCGAAAATGTCACCAACTTCGAAGCGGTTACAGATACATCCGAGGACGTGACAGATAAAATGGATGTTGATGCGGAAGCCGACACTCCTAAGGATGAAGGGAAGGAATCGAAGTCCACAACTAAGACAGTATCCTTTGACGCGAAAAATAAGCCAGCATCGGAGAAGCCGCTAGACACCGACGCATTGTATCCGATCTTCTGGTCGCTCCAACACTTCTTCAGCCAACCTACAACGCTATTTGACTCGGCCCAGCTCACGAAGTTCAAATCAGGCATGGAAGCCACCATGGTTGCATTTGAGACGGTTGAGAAGCTTCAACGAAGTACAAAAAGTAACGATGAGAACAAGATAATTCCTCAAAAGAGGAAGAACGCCGAGGGAGAAGAAGACCTACGCAGTAGTAACAATAACCCAAAGTATCTGACCAGCAGAGAGCTGTTTGAATTGGAAGTCAGTTAAAAACTCCCCACGGGAATTCCGCCGCTAGCTAACCAGTATACACAGATAAGCGACTTGTATTTCAGGCGTCATATTCTCATTCAAGCGTTTATTATACTAGATTTCCTATTGTCTCTCACTCCTCAGGCCAGGGCAAAGATTGCAAACATCACGCCACAAAATCGATCCGTGGTATATGGTGATAAGAACCTTGGAGACGAAGATGTAGGTGCCGGCTTACGATACCTGTGGTATTCTCGCACTAATAGATACTAGGCTCAATGGGCAAGAGACATGAAGGACAGAATCACAACGTACATACAAGCCGAATCAGATGGCTACTTCTTCTTTCGCGTAGTAGAAAGTGTCATCTCGAGAGATAAAGGCTGGGTCCGCTGGAAGATCGAGAATTGTGCAACAATCGAGAGGCCGCCTGTCTCGCCTACCGAGTTCAATGATGCGAAAGCCGCCGTCAAACGCATAGCAACTAACAAGAGGCTAAGACCAACACCCATGGGCTCGTTATCTTTGGATTTCATGAGGGAAGAAGAGAACGAGGCGTCTATGGAGAAATTAAAGGATCCAACAAGATGGCGACTTCCGGAACTGGCAGACTTCAAGAAAATGATAGAAAATGACGATCTTGATCTCGACTTTGCCAAGAACGAGAAAGAAAGGCTGCAGATACTCGAGGCTAAGGCTAGCAAAACCTGGAGGGCCTTGAGAATTGCTCGAAAAACAAAGCTGGCTACGTTCGACAAGATAGAGGATTGGACAGATATCGACGTCGTCTTCCAGGATCAACCGGATGCAGATGCAGAGGAAACCCAGGAGGATGAAACTCATAGGGGGCGTCGTCCTGATAACATGAAGCCAATCATCTTGTCAGGACCTCGAGGAGTTGGCAAATCCACACTAGTCTCAATGCTATTGGACAGACAGAAAGGAGTCTTTGGAAAGATAATCCAACATACCACTCGAAGTCCAAGGGACGGTGAGATCAACGGCCAAGATTATCATTTCGTTGACTCAAAAGCCTTCAATGCTATCCTAGATGGAGACTACTTCCTCGAATTCAGCAATAGAGATGGGTTTGACTATGGCACAAATCGAAAGACAGCCGAGGCTATGGAAGAAGCTGGTAAAGTTCCTGTGATCCAGTTAGATCGCGAGGTGAGCTTTGTTGCATTTCTATCCTATTCGTCCTGATTTTCGAACTAACACCCCGCAGGGCACACAGATGGCTAAGGACAACGGGTTTTCTGCACGATTCATTTTCGTTTCGCCTCCCAACATAGAGGAGCTAGAGGCCCGTCTGAACAAGTCCGAAGGTCTGACTGAAGAGGCGATTCAGAACATGATCAAAACCGCCCAAGAAGACATTAAGCACGCAAAATCTGACGAGCTCTACGATACAGTCATCGAAAATGATGACCTAGAAGAAGCATACAAGGCGCTTGAGGAATTCATCTACAAATCGGATCAGGGAACGAATGGCGTTAACGGTCACGGTGTACCCACAGAAGACGTCCAGATGGACGATGAGGCAAATGGTGATGAAAATGCATAGGAAGCTTGACGGTCTCAATGTCGACTATCATCACTACGCATCTACCTTTAGGCAAACTACGGCATCAAAATGACATTGGTAATGCTATTGGTCGCCGTCGTCCGATGTAGATGCCATTGTGTGCGGTAACAGGGATCCTGACAAGGAAATGACCAGAGAAAGGGTAATAACACATCCCAAAGCTAGATGACGCTACACGGTACGCAATAGAACCATGCAGATAGAGGTTTACTCGATAATAAATCTCTCGCTACCATAATACAACTTTTACTATTTTCAACGGTTCGGGGTCCTTCCTACTCGCTGTCTGGAGGAGGGATGCCACTTTTAGTGACACCATTCCGGGAGCTATGATTCCTGAAATATATTACCTACACTTTGTCCTGAAACGAATATTAGAATCGAAGTTAGAGTTGAGCGTAGAGACGCTTAGAACGGGACATGAATGTCTGGTCAGAAGATACCTTTCGCACTATATGGGGATAAGTAGAGGAATTCTATTAACCTTAAATACTCTGGGAGTAGAAAGGCTAGGGCTGGGAGGAGTATATGGATCAGGACAACAAGGGCATATATCTCGAAAGCTATTATTATTAAATACCGATGGACACAGCATCTTTACAATTTCTCTAAATCGAACGATCCCTCTTCATCTACCGTCCTCCAGACATCATTCAGCGAGCTCTCCCCACGCTTAATAAACCGTCCGTAGCCCTTTTCCCCCACGATCCCTCCCCCGTCCCGATCCCAAACCACCCTGCCCCGCAAGATCGTGTACCGCGGCCAGTTAGTCATCGTGCGGCCCTCGTACGGCGTGTAATCCACGTCATGGTGCAGCAGGTCGTTCGTCAGAGTGAACTCGCCCAGCCTCCCCTCCGGGTACCACACCACCAGGTCCGCGTCCGAGACCCCGGGGATCAGGCTACCCTTCCGCGGGTACAAACCGTACAGCTTCGCGGCGTTCGTGCTGCCGACCTCGACGAACTTCGTCGGCGCCACGCGGCCCGCGGACAGCGCGAGCGGCAGCCGGGTCTCGACGCCGGGCAGGCCGTTCGGGATGTGCCGGAAGCGTCCGAGCGGCTCCCCGGCCGTGACGCAGGCCGCCTTCTTGCCCGCACGCGCGTCGTCGAACCGGAACGCGCAGTGGTCCGAGCTCAGCACCGCGAAGGTGCCGTTGCGCAGCCCGTCCCAGATGGCGCGCTGGTCCGCAGGGCCGCGCCGCGGCGGCGGCGCGCACACGCACTTGGCGCCCTCGAAGCCCGGGCCGTCGAGGTCGGAGCGCGACAGGAACAGGTACTGCGGGCACGTCTCGGCGAAGACGGGCCGGCCGGCCGTCTGCGCCTCGCGGATGCGCCGCGCCGCCGCCGGCTCGCTGACGTGCACGAGTAGTATCGGCGTGTGGGCCACGAGCGAGGAAAGCGCGATGGCCCGGTTCGTGGCCTCGGACTCGAGGACGGGCGCGTGCGCGTGCGCGTGGTACTTGGGCGCGAGCAGCTTTGCCGCCTCGAGCCGGTCCGTCAGCCAGGAGAGCACGTCGCCGTTCTCGGCGTGGATCATGGTCAGGATGCGGTTCTGGCGCGCGGCCAGCAGCACGGAGAGGATGGCGTCGTCGCGCAGCTGCAGGGCCGAGTACGTCATGTAGATCTTCAGCGACGTGACGCCCTCGGCAGATGCGAGCCGCGCGAACTCGGAGAGCGCCCTCTCGCACGGGTTGGACACTAGCAGGTGGAAGCCGTAGTCGCAGTAGCAGTTATCCTTAGCCAGCTTGTGTGTGCTCTCCAGCGCCGCCAGCACCGAATCTAGGTGTTTCTCCTGCGGGGCGAAGGTCACGATGGTCGTGTTGCCGCCAGCTATGGCGGATCGTGTTCCGGTCTCGTAGGTGTCGGCTGAAGTCCCCTTGCCAAATAAGCTTGGTTCTTGTAGGTGGACATGAGTATCGATGCCTCCAGGCTAGTCTCGGTGTCAGCAGTTCTGTAAGTTGCCCCTCTGGAAAGAAAGAACGAAAGGACAAGAACACGCTTGTACCATGACATATCCACCTTCAGCATCGATTATACGCTTCGACTGTGTCTTCTCTAACGAGCCCGAGGGTGCAAGCAGGACTATTTTCTCATCCCTAATTGCGATATCGAAGGGCGCGATGTCCGTAGCAGTCACACAAACACCATTGGTGATAACTAAGTCGAAGTCATCCATTGGCAGTATGATCGATTGTCTTATTTCTATTGAGATGCTTTACTTTGGAAATTGGTTTATTGCCTGGCGATGCAGGCAAGTCTCTCCCCGCACCATGCATGGTGTGTATAAGTGGTGCGTGAAAGGTGCTGTAGGAATAAGCAGATATATAGGTGCCTATAAAACATGAAAGATAAGATGAGATGACCGGAGTACCGAAGATAGAACATGATTGCCTATAGCCAATCCTATGAACTCGAAGCTGCTTGGTTATCAGCTGCGTTATGCAGGGTTCCGAGCACGGACGAATTCCTACTCAACTTCCAGATTAGTACGTGTGCTCTTCTTCCCAGCGATTTCATTGGTCTAGCAGAGATAGGTGGTACTCAGACGCCGAGTTGAACAACTACTGTATCCACTTAACAATGAGGGAAATTGATGGTGCGGTCTAACCTGAGGTAATGCAAGGAAGTAAAAGTCAGTAGAGACAGAGTTGTTGCGAATGTAGGTTGACTATGAGGCCTTGCTCCGGCTTATTAGATATACTGAGCCAGGAGGTTTATGGGGTGACTAAATCTTAAACGTTCTATTCTCTTTACATACCTAAATGTTACTATTATCTAGCTTATTCCATAGGTATGTCTAACTAGAGACTAGTTGGCCCAAGGGTGCCCTACCAACGTAAAGGGAAATATCTGTCAAATACATTTCTAGATTATCGGAGTCTATAGTCGATTTTCACTTGAAGATGATAACCATATGAATTTAATAAAACTTAGGAACATGAACTACCTACCTATGTAGGTACCTACAAGTAACTCATTTACCAAGTACTAGTACAAGATTATTAAGGCAGTGAGACATGAATGATAACTCAATTATAATTTTAAAAAGTAACTATAGTTTCATCACTAACGATTGCTAAACTTATAGTTGCTATGATGCATCGTCGACCTCTCAGGAAGCATTTGGCACGATCGAGAGAGATCCATCAATGGTCATACATGTAAGATTGGCAATTGAAGACGTCACCTAGGAATATCAAATTATTTACCTTATTGACCTAAAGCACATATCTATTTTTAGATTACTTTGCTCCTACCTTTGACAATAGATCTTTGTTCTTCTGGATGTCACGACCCAGGCCCCCGGCACCATTTGCCAAACCGGCAAGGAATTTTAACGAAGATGTCCTCTTTGTTGAGCTGCGAGCTTTGCTCGTCTTTAAGACCGGGCAGCATGCCCATCACTCTGATCATCGAAGCAGATTAATATCCATTCTGGACCATATTACTTACTGTGAATTCTTACAAATTTGGCTAACGAGCTACCTGTAACTCCCTGAGATCTTCAAACAATCCCCAAAAAATCCTGCCTGCGGAGGGCGAACACCCGAATACCTAGGAATTTCCAATACATTACCGGCAAAATGAGCATGCTTGAAAGATTTGCCAGATATAACCACAGCAAACAAGTTCGTCGAAGCTTGCAGATCAAACCGAAGCCGGTAATCATCATCAGCGACGATGGCCAAGACAGTCCTCCTTTCAGTAGACGACGTGATATTATGAACCAGGTATTAAGTCCGACTATAAGGCATTTCGGTTTCGACGGAAGTAGCAATTTGCCTTTCAGTAGGAGATCACCATCTCCAAACGGTATAAAATCCTGCATCACCCCATCGAGATGAATGCTGATGTGGTATCATGTAGCTCGGTCGGCGGAATCCCTAAGCTCGGACGACTCCCGTGAATTCGGCTGGAACCAAACATCATTGCTGGAGCTTTCCGATTCTATACGAGAGAGTTTGCGCAATGAGAGGACAATCGGAGTAGATGCCGAAAAGTTAAGCAGCTTCCTGGAGGCGGTCCTGAGGGATGAGGAGCGAAGACACCCGTCGCTAGATATTGAGACAATCGAGTATGCCCGCCTCGACAAGTTACTAGCTGAGATACTGCAATTTGCGGAGGTGGTTAAGGTCTCAAGTCTCACGGCGGACCTACCGCTAAGATTCCGTGTCGATGTATCTCATGCTAAGGGCTTGCGACGTGTCTGGAGGCGGCGATTTCGGGAAAAGTTCTTTATGATAGACCAACATCGATGTGCTGTGCTAGTCAAGGGCGGTCGGCTCAAGGATGTCTCATTCAACAACTCCTTGACGTACGATTTGGGGAAGTGGCAGACGAAAATCAATATCCCAATTTCTGAACTGGAGGGCAACCTAAAATTCGAGGCAGGGCAGTCAGTTGCACCATATTTTTCAAAGTTTTTCTTGGCTGTGCTGATGCTGAACTAGCTGGTGGTTGAACATCACATGCGCTGAGCGAGACGGTATCGTGGCTAGCTCCCTCGAGATGCCAACAAAGGGGAGGTACGGGATCACGGCGCTTCCTCTTCTCACAGGCCAGGAGGAGTTAATACGCCCGAACACAGTCAAATATATCCGCGAAGGACGATCATCTGATATGCATATTGCCCTTATCTCGCAAGTGGGAAAGCAGATTCGGATCCTGCGAGGTTATAGACTGAAGAGTATTCTCGCGCCGCAAGCGGGCGTGAGATATGACGGGCTGTAAGTAATTGAGACTACTTCCCAATCCCAATCCGAGACCACCATACCTAACAGAACTCAACGTACAGTTTCACCATCAAGCAATATGGGTGTAAGCTAGACAACAAGACAAACGCCTACCGCCTCGAGCTGACACTCGAAAGAGTGGCGGAGCAAAGGGCTTTCGAAGAGGTTAGAAAATTCCCTAAGCCATCGCAGTTGGATGACTGGAACCTGTACGAGAAGCTCGAGGGGGACAAGATCAAGCTTCTCCGAGGCGAGACCAGCTATCTCGAGTGGAAGCTCCAGCGTCAGGAAGAAAAGATCGACCGCGAGGATTGGAGACGGGCTCGTCTGTTTCGAGCGTCTTTCTCGTAGAAAAGAGAAGATGTCATGATCGAGCCCGGAACCCAACGTTGGAGTCCCGAATACGAGAACTTACACCAGACTGGATTCAGTTGAAAGGTGTAGAACCCCTGCATTATATCGCTTTCACCTTAGGTTGCGCGAAAGCCCTTAACATTACACATTAGCGTACACTCCTGCTCATTGGTCCCTAATAATTGACAACCAATACTTGCTGCATTTCCCCAACCGGCCTAGTAGTCGAGTTTATCTTTCCAACTAATGTAAACTTCAAATACTCGCCGCAGATCCCGTTGTGGTATATCGACTAAGGGAGATCCTGCATAAGCTATATCGTGTGTTTATGATATAGCGCTAGCGTAGTTATGTGCGTGAATGGGCTCATTACTAAATTCCTAGGAGGATCTATTGGCTGGGAATTAATGATGAAAGGATTAACTAAGGGGTATAAGATAGTAAGTAGGTACTAGGTAGTACAGTAAACCTTACTATAATGATACATAACCCCCAAAACAGACACTCTCTATCGTTATAGCCCGATATCATTATAGAATGCAACCGTTCTATAATAAGATGTTTGAGGGTTCCAGTTATATCTTAGGATGTAGGTAGGTAGCCGGTGCCAGCTGGAAAGTTCAAACCTTAAGATGTCATGTTAGGTACGTACCCATTTAGCGCGGGGAAACGTACATACAGATCCAGCCCCTCATAGCAATTTCCAATCTGCTCGCTACGTAACATTAGCTCATCAACGTGGGGGCTCTCTTCCCCAATCCACGATCTCATCTTACTCTCGACCCTTAAAAGAAAGAAAATAATAATTTATGAAAGAAGGCTTCTCGTGAACCAGTCAATTCCTGATCGCAAAATGGGCGCGAAGAAGAAGAACGATGACAAGGGCAAAGGCAAGGATGCCGGCGGCAAGGGGAAAGACGAGCAAAAGGACACCGGCAAGGCGAAGAAGGGAGGGCAGAAGATCCGGGTCAGACATATTCTGGTGCGTTAGAGTTGCTGCTGTCGCGCTACTTGGAAGAAACACTTTCCCCGGTCCGGTATTATTTTGAATTGACACAAAAAGTAGTGTGAGAAGCACTCGAAAAAGGAGGAGGCCTTGTCCGAGATCAACGAGCGAATCCAAAATTCAACCGAGACTCCCCTGTCGATATTCATCGACGTAGCTAGAAAGTATTCCGAAGACAAGGCGAAACTAGGTGTGATTCACCGAGAGCTCGATCACGAGGAATGCTAATGGCTGCGACTAACTTGAGAATTAGGGGGACTCCTGGGCGAGGTGACAAAAGGGTCACTCGATCCAGCATTCGAGGCCGAGGCGTGGAGACTCCCGGAGAGCAAGGGCAGTTCCATATCAATTGGGCAGGTCAAAACATCAAACGGCTATCACCTTATCGTGGTGGAACCGTTGAAGTAAAAATAACAGACTTTACGATTTCACACACGAGTCGTCAGCCTAGGGAGGTCCTGATGCAAATTTTTCCTTGATTCCGATGCAATACCCCCTTGATTTCCAGCACCTATGCCAGCTGAATAAGCTAGAGTACACCCGAAGAATTTGTAGAGGACGGTCTCGAAGCCATCTCCTAGCCGTCTATACCCCCGCACAACGCCGGTGAAGAAGCCCCCATTTTACTGCTCGGTCTGGAAGTAGTTCAGGAGGATCGATCGTTCGGTGGACTCCTCACCCCAGTCCTTGACCACGACACACGAGCAGTTGACTACCTTCCGCGCGTTGCCTTCCCGGTCCAGAACGCCTGTGACATACTTTGTTAGAATAGACGGCCAAGATAATAGTGCTACTGCCCTAGCAGGATATACTCACAGAGACCTGCCCACTCGCCAAGTTGCTTGCCGTCGGGAACCTTGATTAGGGGAATCTTGTGTTCGGAGCACAGGGCAATAACCAGCTTCTTGTAGGCTTCCTCCTCGCAAGACTCGTTAAGAACGCACATGTGTGCCTGGCGTCTGTCGAGGGCCTTGGAGGCTTCACGGAGACCGCGGGCGAGACCGTCGTGCATGAGAGCGAGCTTCAAGACACCCTTCAGGGCGTCCAGAACGGACATCTGACCCTTCGAGGCATCGGCGGAGACTTCGACCTCCTCGGGAGCATCGGGTGCGTTGGTCTCTTCTACGTCCGACTGGAAGGCAAGGATAATATTAGCGATCGGGGCCGGGCGCAGCGCACAAGGGAGAAAAAGCTAGTCGCATGGCAGAACGATGCGAAAAGCTCGAAAGGGGATTCCTGGGCATACCATCTTGATTTGTGAATGATACCGGTGCGATCCTCGAAGAGTTGATCTGTTGTGTGCAGAAGTAAAGGCGAATGTGGTAAGGGTGGGAGGAAGAAGTCGTGCGAAAAGCTGTTAAAGGTGCTTTCTAGCGGGTGAGATGCTCGAATCAATTATCAATTGAGGCTTGAGCCCAGCCGAAGGTTGCAAGGGGGCATTTGTGTATCGCTTAGGGTTCAAAGGCCGGAATTCACCCAATTGGGTGCAGAGGACAAGCCGCCGTGCAAAAACTGGACCCACCCACCAGAAATTTGCACAGCGGAAGGAAGGGAAAAAAAAACCCCAATGGCGGCTCATTGGAACCCACCACCCGTACCTAAATTTTTATTTTGTCCACCACCACCTCCTACCACTTTTGTTCTTCTCCCATTCCACTCCACTCCGACTTCACCAACATCGACAAACCAAGTTGACCGTCAACAACCAGACGATTGAGGTATGTGGACTTGCAATATGATGGACTGAATACTTTCCCCATGCGCCCTTCACGAAGCCAGGGGAGAGCAATCAGAGGCTGCGGCGCCCGTCGTTCGCGCATCACCGGCCCGCGACTCTGATACGCTTCTCCTCTCCAGTACTGAGCGGGCAGAACCCTCCTTCAACCGAATATCGAGGAGGGCACTCTCCATGCTCATGGCTTCTGGGGGCTAACCTATTATCGCTGCGAAACAGATACCTCACATCCTTCCACCGAACGATCTGAGAATCTCGTCCCCAACACCGCCAAAATGGTCAAGACTTCAGTTCTCGCCGACGCTCTCAACTCGATCAACAATGCCGAGAAGACGGGAAAGCGACAGGTCATGATCCGACCCAGCTCCAAGGTCATCGTCAAGTTCCTCACTGTCATGCAGGCCAAGGGTATGTGTGGTTTTTCTCTTCTCGATCGCGGGGTCTTTCTTTTCCATTCGGCATGATAACTGGATAACGGTTTCAACTCACCCTACGACCGAAGTCTTTTAAGTTGCCGATAGATCGATGTTTTTCAGGCGAAGGAATCTTACACGTGTCTCTGATACTCCAACATGAAGTTTTTACGTTTAGTCTTTCGCTACATATAACTGACCTTTTCATTAGGCTACATTGGGGAATTCGAGGAGATCGACGACCACCGGTCTGGAAAGATCGTTGTACAGCTGAACGGCCGTATCAACAAGACCGGTGTCATTTCGCCCCGATACAACATCCGCCTGTCGCAACTCGAGAAGTGGGTCGTCAAGCTGCTGCCCGCTCGTCAGTTCGGTTACATCATCCTCACCACTTCTGCCGGCATCATGGACCACGAGGAGGCCCGTAGAAAGCGTACGTGAATTCCGAGAAATTTTGTGTCAAGTACAGGAGCTATGCGACTGAACCTCTGAATGACTACCTTCTCTTGTTTGATTGGACGGGATAATTTACTGACTCGTGTCATTTATAGATGTTTCTGGCAAGATCATCGGGTTCTTTTACTAGGCGATGTAGTAAAAAAGGGGAAAGGAAAATGAATAAAGGGATGGACAGGGCATTTTCGGCGTCAGGGGTAAATGGACAATGGATAGGACAAGCGCCAAGAAATTTGTGCTTGAGATTTCAGCCAAATAAACCATGATACCACACAGAAAAAATGCTATACAAATTCGTCCCTATAACCGGTTTATCGTAGCTTAATACCGATCTTGAGTAGTGAAAAAAGCTCTGGACCACGGATGGAAGAGCATTAGAGTTAGCGTCTCCCCTGACCAACTGTTGGCCTGTCGGAGAAAGGCAAATAATGCAGTGTTCCTACCAATATATATAACTAGACCTCTAGTGACCAATCTAAGGATCGTCCTCGGTATTATATTCGTCGTAAAAGCAACAACATTCGTGATGGCCAGCAATACTATCTATCGAGTGGAGCCTGAGAAAACCCACACGCATACAGTTATTTTTCTATACGGTCGTGATAGCAACTGCAAAGAATTTGCCGACGAGTTCTTTGAAAGCGAGGCCTCTAAGCCAGTAAAGCAACCAAGAACATTTTTAGACCTATTCCCAACTATCAGATGGGTATTCCCTAATGCGCCTACTCTGCTTTCGGAGCGCTTCGGTACCGAAATGTCCCAATGGTTTGACATGTGGTCCGTGGAAAATCCGGCAGAGCGTCCTGAGCTGCAGCAGCCAGGACTCCAGCAGAGCATCAAGCAAATTCTTGGCATCATCAAAGAGGAGGAGAGTTTAGTGCCGCGAGGGAGAATCTTCATCTGTGGAATTAGTCAGGGCTTCGCAACGGCAATAGCGACGTACTTCGCCGAGATGCGAGGAGGATTCGCCGGATTGATGGGCCTATGCGGCTGGATGCCTTTAGGACATAACGGCTTAGGAAAGCTTCAAACAATCTTCGGAAACCAGCAGGCACTCGAAGTCGACGGGGACTTGGCGTGTAAGACGCCGGTCTTCCTCGGCCACTCGATAGATGACGACGTTGTTCCGATCAGGAACGGCAGGGAGCTCAGGGATATCATCTCGTCCCACGGCCTCCCGGTGGAATGGCGGGAATATGAGGATGGCGGGCACTGGATCAACGAGCCCCAGGGCGTGGATGATATTGTCCGCTTTCTGAACAGGTATATGGGGGTTTCATGACTAAGTGGGTATGCTACCTATGTTATTGCCAGACACAGGTAAACGTGGATTAGGAGATTGTTCAACGGCTTTAGTATAGGTAGGGAATCAGCGACGTCTTGTATAAAACCTGATTTAAAAGTACAGCATCTTAACGTCTTGCACAGAGGTCGATAAGGTATCGCAACGCCCCAATAGCTTTAAATGGATCTATTTAAATACTGACATTTCGTTGGTCCGATTGGTTCTAGATTTACCAGGTATGTGGGTAGGTAGGTTAGGTAAGTACCTAATATACAAGGCTAGTGCCTAGATACTATAAGGTATAATTATGTACCTGTGCGTTGTACATACTTGAATATATCCCGTACTGTGCGCATACACATGTGCTACCGTGTGAGATTCATTAAAAAAAAAAACAACTGTCTCGAGGCTTGTGCTCCGGTTCCTCTTGTCAGACTGGGCTTGTGTGCATGCGGTAGGTACGCGCAGAAATAAGGATTCGCATTCCGCCGCGACGGTGCAACGCTCGTTCCTGCGATATAATATAAAGTTTTATAACCGGAGCCAATTGACATGGAAGCTTCCCTTTGAAACGGCAGACGCGCACCTATGCTGCATCTGGTAGTTCCTCCCTATTCGGCTGCGTACTAAGCCAATGATTGGCTCCCTAGTTCCTGATTGGCCCAGGCGACCGGGTTTAAAGCGAGTTCTGCTCAAGTCCAGGAGGGCCCAATCCAGGAGGCCCAAGACATGCAAGCAAACTCGAACTCGCCCCTCAACCTTCTCCTCCAACAAGCGATGCGATCCATGGGAGGGCAAATTCTGGACGACAGACGTCGAGACCGCAAGCTGCCCAACTGCTTTCCCCAATGTCATTCCCAGCCTTCTGTCCACCTGCCGCCCACAAGTTCCAATTATCCAAACCTCCACAGCGAACGGCGTGAGCTATGAGGCCGCGCCAACTGCTACTGACCGGCGGCCTCGTCCTCATCGTCATCTGCGTTGTGAGCATCTTCCGCTTAGGCCCCTCCGGCACCGACCTCTCCGATATCAAGCCCGGCAAGTCGCATCAGACCCAGCACAATGGAGACCCCGTGCCGAGGCCGCCCCCCGTTTCGAGCTCGCCCTCCGACCCCAAGCCGAAGCCTGCGCCCGAAGGCATCCACCCCATGTTGCACCTTATAAGAGATGCCGAGAAAGCGCTCGAGGCCACAAAGGCGTCGCAATCTAAGAACCTCGGGGACGCCGTGAACGAGTACCGCCGACGATACGGCATCCCGCCTCCGCCCAACTTTGATAAATGGTTCGATTTCGCCAAGGCCAAGCGTGTGCAGCTGATTGACGAATTTGACATGATCCAAGACTCGTTGACTCCGTTTTGGGGACTGAAACCCGCGACGATACGAGCGCGTGCTAAAGAGGCGCTCGGATTTGATAATGCGCTGCTGGGGATTCAGATCCGCGGTGGCAAGATCACTCACATCCAGGGCGGAGGCGAGTGGCAGCGTGAGGCCACTGCCGGTATGATGGGCAAGTTTCTCATGTGGCTGCCAGACATGGACTTGTGCTTCAACCTGCACGACGAGTCGAGGGTCATCGTGCCCTATGAAGATCTTTCCAGGTTGGTCAAGAGAGCCAAGCAGGTCAATTTGCCGGCCGCGAGTCTACACTCGAACCCTAAGAACGAATTTACGAAGAACCCGAAGGGGCTTAACGATGGGACGAGATTCGAGGAGAGTAAGCTGACGCGCTTCAACGTCTTTGCCCACCAGCCGACATGGACGCACTCGAGGTTATCATGCCCACCAGAGAGTCCGGCAAGAGGTCTAGAGGAGGAGGAAAAGAAGGATGATGTCTCGCAGTACGGCATGGGACCTTTGGGCTTTATCTACAACGTCACAGCAATGTCCGATATCTGCAACTCACCCAGCCTAAGCTCGACCTTTGGCTTTTTCGATAGACCAAACGCCTACAACATTGTTCACGATCTCTTCCCTATCTTTTCACAATCCAAGATCTCTTCTTACTCTGATATTCTCTACCCATCACCCTGGTACTGGTACGAGAAGGTTAGCTATGACGAGGCAAAGGACGTGCCGTGGGACGCCAAAGAAGACAAGCTCTACTGGCGGGGCTCTACGACGGGCGGTTTCAGCAGGAACGGCGGTTGGCGACGTCAACACCGGCAGCGCTTCGTGCAGAAGATCAACGCTGCCGGCGGCGCTAGAATTCTCGTTAACAACGGAGACGAGAATAACCAGAAGTGGGAGATGAAGATAGTGCCACGGGGAGATTATAGGGACCTGGTAGACGTGTACTTCTCAGGCGTCGGTCAGTGCGACCCCGGCGACTGTGCGGCGCAGAAGGAGTTCTTCACCATCAAGGGCCATGCAGAGCAACAGGACGCATGGAAGTATAAGCATCTACTAGACATCGACGGGAACGCCTTCAGTGGGCGGTTCTACGCTTTCCTCAAAAGCAAGAGCCTGGTATATAAATGGGCCATCTTCCGGGAGTGGCACCTCGAGTGGCTGATGCCGTGGGCGCACTACATCCCACTCAGCCTCCGGGGCGACGAATGGCTCGAGGCGGTCCGGTTCTTCACTGACGACGCGGGAAAGAAGGAGGCAGAGCGGCTGGCAAACCAGCAGCGCGACTGGGCTGATAAGGTGCTTAGACATGAGGACATGGAGGTCTGGTTCTTCCGCCTGTTGTTAGAGTATGTTCCGCCTACTCCCGCCATTACTTGATCTATATGGTGGTGTTGTGCTTGCTAACTGGGGTTATAGATATGGTCGGGTAGTAGATGACAACAGGGCCGACATAGGCTTCTCTCTCGACAGCAACCCCGCAACTACTAATACAGATAACAGGCCAGAAGCAGAGACTGAGACTCACGAGATGCCTGAGACGCCTGAGATGCCCGAGACGGAGGGGGTCATCAACGATGATGCAAAACCTTTGTAATGTATAGGGTGGAAGGGGTAGGTACTACTGGAACCTGGACATTAATGAGGGGGTGGCGTACGGAATAGGAAGAATTGCAAATGGACTTGTATATAGAAAGACCCGGTTCAGCATGGGTGGGAGTTCATCACATGCGGTTGTATTGCTCTACTTTTGCACCTATACAATGGGGCTTACCGTGTATTCTAGAAAGGAGGGCGAAATCGATATTCGTATGTCGCCTGCTCCCTAATACTATTATGTTATCTCTTGTATTGCCCATGCATAGGTCCGCAGGACCCTCCGACCGTATATTTATTAATAACTAAGTACTTAGGTACCATTGAAGATCATGTCTTGGGGACCTCAGCTCCTGTCAACTATTTCCCGTAGGTATCACAGCCGAGATTCTTGTAAGCGTTATAAGAATAAGCTTAATCATATAAGCGTATTATTGAAGATGACGGAATATGACCCCACATTCTTTGTTCTCCATTCCAAGGTTGGAATTCGAAGACCAAACTCGGCTGCAATCGAGCCTCGCCTGCATTTCCTCTCCAAAGCTCAACTTAACCTGTACAACTAAAAATACAATTGTGCTACCACGGTGTGCGTTAACGCCCTCAAAGAAGCTCCGTTCGCTCAGTACAGCTTTAGGAAATTATCTCGTGCTAGGAATTTTATGCTCGTCGCGATATATCTGCACCGGTAGTAGTAACAAACAACAATCATGGCGTCGACGCCCATGGACCTCGACACGATAGAGTCGTCCCCGGCCAACGGCACCCCTTCCACCTCCCTGAATATCACGCGCACGCTGGGTACTGGCCTAACGAGCACCGCGGCGATACCTGATATAATTGCCAATTTCAGACCTACAAAGGTAGCTTCTTCCCACGTCACATGTCCACTGCCACTGTTGTTTCTACTTCCATTGTACACATCTCTTACGTCGTTCCATGGCTACCGGTGCAGCCCAGTGGACAGAACGAAGGAGGGTATGGAATACATAGGTCTTTTAACAGTCATGCTGATACCTCATAGCTGTTCAAGCGCGATGACATTAAGGATGGCCGCCCACAGCCGTACATTCTCAGCCTCGACTATGACGATCCCGGCGAGCTCCTCATGACCTCGGAGAGCGACGAGACGATACAAATCTATAAGGTGCGAGATGGCCGTCACGACAAGCAGCTTCTAAGCAAGAAGTACGGCGTGAAGCTGGCGAAATTCACGCGGAATAGCTCGAGCATCATATATGCAAGCACGAAGCAGAATGGTGTGTACCCCCCCCCCCCTTCCCTTCCCCTCACGGTTCTTTATAGATACGCACCGTCGGTCGGCGGATGAATGCTGATGCTTGGGCGCGTACAGATGCGATTAGATACCTGACGACCCACGACAACGCGTTCATACGGTATTTCGAGGGTCACGAAGCGGCAGTTACATGTCTAGCGATGCATCCCGGCAACGACGATTTCATATCGTGTGGGAAGGACAATACGGTGCGGTTATGGAATGCCGGAACGAAGAATGCGACGGGTGTGCTGCACCTCAATACGCCCTACCTCGCCGCTTACGACCCCAGCGGACAGGTCTTCGCCGTCGGATCGCCGACGAGTGGCCAAGTCCTTCTATACGACCAGCGAAACTTTGATAAGGCGCCCTTTGCGCAATTCGACATCATGGAAGCCTGCGGCGCGGTAGACGCTAACTACGTCCTGAAGGGCTGGACTAAGTTGGAGTTCGCGAACGACGGGCGATCCATCCTGCTGGGTACTAGGGGCGGCGGCCACTATCTTCTCGACTCGTTCAATGGAAGTTTGAAGGCCTACCTGCGGAAACCCGAAGGTCGAACCAGTAGGCTAGCTGCCGGAGAAGAATTCACAATGAACGGGGGCTGGAACGGCACCAACGTCGAGGGCAGCGGCGATTGTTGCTTCTCACAGGATGGCAGATACGTTATCGGCGGAACGAAGAAGGGCGTCGTCGTGTGGGACACGCTAGGCCAAGCCGAGGAGAAGAAGCTGGATCCGGCGCACACGATCGAGGACGCACGAGAGGCAGCGGTGGTATCGTACAACCCGCGGTTCAACTTCTTCGCGACGGCGGACCAGGAGGTGGTGTTCTGGGTGCCCGACCCGCACGCGTAGAATGCCGCGGAGTATTTCGGCACCAGCAGCGACAGTAATGATGTCTCTAGGGATTCTGCTCAGGACCCTAGTCAGGATAGCGGTGACGGTGGCGACGGACAGCAGGCCATGGACGCATTTGATACGGCGTCCGCTTGGATTGAAGCCGAGAATTCTTAATGGAAGAGTCTATTTGATAGACGCCGGTGAATAGCAGAATGGGGTTTAGGGTTTTCTTCTTCTTCTTCTTCTGTCTCCATTCCTACCTGGCTTTAGGTACTAGAGAAAAAGGATACCCCCTATTGCATGTGCATTTTGATGGCGTATAAAACCTAACGAGAGGTTTCGACTAGGTAGGTAGGCAAGGTACATAGCTAGCTAGATAATGGTAGCTCGGCAAGAAATCGATTTCAAATTATGCAAGTCCATATGAGAGGATATGGGCTATTCATGAAGGTCTATATTTATTTATGATGCTTGCCGGTGATTATGGTCGCTCTTCTGCCTAATATTTACCTATGCGAACAAACACGTGCATTGGTTGCACTAATATCCAGGAGCTTGGTCCACTCACTATAAGTGCACGGGATGAGCTTAAAGTAGCCGCCCCGCGATTCTCAACTCAATTTGGGGGGGAGAGCTCCCGTTCAACAGAAAAAGAGGATTACATACCTTGGTAGGTACATACCTAGTAGGAAGCGGGTGACCCCACCATAAACGATACACCAAGGTTCGTCACTGGCTAGAAAATAGGAAGTCCCGAAATTCCAACTCTGCTCAACTTTAGTTCTCCCAAACCAAAAAATAAAGTCCTTAGTTCATCCTCTCGAACCTCCAACGACACCGACTAAGTATTGATTTATTTAGTGACCCACGAGTAGCATACCTACCTGGTACCGAGTATTCGAGTATCCATTCGAGACATCGCAATTTAGGTACCTATATAACCTAGTCAGGGAAATCACGGCCACCAACTCCAGGTTGTTTGGAGGGAGTGATTGTTTCTTGAGCGTGATTAAAGCTCGCTCTTCGGGAAGGAACTTGGCGCGATGCCCTACTACGAGACGAGCCAGGAATGGCTCCGGCAGTCTGCGCTGCTTCTGGAGGCGAGGCCTACTACCGTATGTCATACATACATACATACACCCTCTTACCCTTCCTGCCTTGCTCCCCCTCCCCCCCCTATTACCACCTACCCTCTCGCCTCCGCGACATATCCAATCTGTCTTCCCGCCGACAGACTTATTTTATTCCACCTACCCTTTCCCCTTACCTACCTACCTACATACATACATACATACATACATACATACTAACGCCCAAAGCGCAGACCCGCATAACGACCAAATACCACATTAGCCCGCCTCCCTCCTCCTCCTCCTCGCGATCCTCTCGAAGGTCGAAAACCGCCGCCGCCGCCGCCGCCGCAGACACAAAGCCGACGACATCGCAACAGCAACGACAGCCCCGCGGCACCCTGACCCTGAAGACGTACGACCCGCACTCGGGCGTGACGCTCAAGTACAAGACGACCAAGGCGGCCGAGGTGTCGCGCCTGATACTGAGCCTGGGCCGGCTGGGCCGGCGCATGGCGGGCCTGCCCAAGGGCGGCGAGGCCGACGAGATCATGGCCGACGCGCCTCCTCCTCCTCCTCCTCCGCCTTCTGCTTCTGCTCCTACTGCCGCCACCGCCACCGCCACCACCGCTACGCAGTCGCAGCAGGTCCCCGCTCCCGCGGAGAGAAGTAATAGTAGGGCCGGTACCCCGGTCGCCGCCGAAGGGAAGCAAGGAGGAGGTGGTGGGAAGGGCAAGAAGAAACGTGGGAAGAAATGAGGGGATATAGAGATAAAAGGGGAGGGCCGGGGGAGGAATTAAGCTAAATGAATAAAAACCCAAAATTTGAGAGATGAGTTGAATATGAGCAAATGTGTTGGGAGAGAGAATTACGGCGTATATCGCATGATCTCGATCAATGAAGGGAGGGAAACAGAAAGCGAAGGACGGGTCAAGGATATAATGCGCTCACCTATCAAAACCCATAGCTTGCTTGCCTTATGCTCGGTGCATATAAACAAAAAAAGAACACGAACGAACATACAAGTTCGCCGAGTTAGCCTGGCTTCGGAAGTACTCCAAAACGACGAGATCACCAAGGGCAGAGAAAAAAAGAACTTATAACACGAGCAGAGGCTCAACTCAGTGGATATTTCTTGATCATCATCTCTTCGTATTATTTCCCCTACGGAAAAAAAACCCCCCAACCATGTCTTGCTATTTACTCGTACAGGTTGAACATTTCCCCTTTCCCGGTTTTTTTTTTCGTTTCCTGTAACATCATCCATCACACCCCATCCATTTTCCATACGTTAAACGTACGCGTCAAGTCATATAAAAAAAGGAGCCTCCCTCCTTCAGCTTCCATCCTGGAAGGCAAAGGAAAAATCATTACAATTCCTGTTTCCCTAAACGCCTCGGATGAGAGAGAAAGAAAAAACAAAAAGCAAAGACGAAAAGGCAACGCGTTGATTCCTCCTTCCCTCCGTGCATGTGACATCCATATGGAAAAAAGGGGGTGTTCGTATGTTGAGTAGATCCAACAAGACGAAAAGAAAAAGAACGATGTAGCCACGGTAGCATCTAGCCACCGAACACCGCTAGTTTGTCTTTCTTTTTTTCCCTTTCTTTATTTGCTCGCGCCTGCTCTTCTTCTCTTATCTATAGAAAAAGATCTGTATATGTGGAGAAGAGATATTATACCATGCAGATGCGAGAGGGGAGAGTAGACGGGTCAAGGAAAAGGCGCGTCGAAAAATTATGTGCGCAATGTATACACGAGGGGACTGTCTGGGCAATTGGGGACAAGAAGGATGAGGGGGGTATCGGAATGCCAAGAGAACAAAGGAGATGAAAGACGTCAACTATCGACGGAAGACAAGTGAGGGAAAGCTTAGAAGTCTTCGTCGAAGCTGAAGTCGCCACCGTTCTCGCCCTTGCTCTCGGTCGACGCGGAAGCATCCTCGTCGGAGCCGTTCTTCTTGGTGCTGGCCATGACGCCGGCCTTCTGGTACTCGCCGACACGCTTCTCGAAGAAGTTGGTCTTGCCGCCGAGCGAGATGTTCTCCATGAAGTCGAAGGGGTTGGCGGAGCGGTAAACCTTCTCGTTGCCGAGGGCGACGAGCAGGCGGTCCGCGACGAACTCGATGTACTGCTTCATGAGGGCCGCGTTCATGCCGAGTAGCCCACAAGGGAGCGCCTCGGTCAAGAACTCCTGCTCAATGGCGACAGCGTCCGTGATGACCTGCTGAACAATATCCTTGCTGGGCCGGTTCTTCAGGTGCGAGAAGAGCAGGCAAGCAAAGTCGGTGTGCAAACCCTCATCACGAGAGATGAGCTCGTTGGAGAAGGTCAGGCCAGGCATCAGGCCACGCTTCTTCAGCCAGAAGATGGAGGCAAAGGCTCCGCTGAAGAAGATACCCTCGACAGCAGCGAAGGCGATGAGACGCTGGGCAAAAGTAGACTTCTTGTCAGTGATCCAACGCAGGGCCCAGTCGGCCTTCTTGCGGATGCAGGGAACTGAGGTCACGGGTCAGTTTGATTGCCAAGTAGATAGTGAAGGAGATGTGGGAACCTACTAGTGTCAATGGCGTTGAAGAGGTGAGTTCTCTGGGCGGGCTCCTTGATGTAGGTCTCAATGAGCAGAGAGTAGGTCTCGGAATGGATGTTCTCCATCATGATCTGGAATCCGTAGAAGCATCGCGCCTCGGGGACCTGGACCTCGCCGCTGAACCGCTCGACCAGGTTCTCGTTGACAATGCCATCGGAGGCGGCAAAGAAGGCCAGGATGTGAGAGATGAAGTACTTCTCATCCTCGTTCAGTCTGTTGTTCCAATCGTGGAGATCCTTGGACAGGTCGATCTCCTCGGCAGTCCAGAAAGAGGCCTCGGCCTTCTTGTACATCTGCCAGATCTGTTGCGGGGTAGAGGGTTAGCCTCAGGTCGCGTAGGGAAAAATCAATATACGCGTCCAAGACGCGTCGCTGGTCGCTCACCTCATGGTACTTGATGGGGAACAGGACAAAACGGTGAGGATTCTCTTGTAGGAGGGGTTCGTCAATCTCCTCTGGCTTGACAGCGGAAGCCACAGCGACCTGTTCTTCAGGCTTCTGCGTGGCGGGCTTCTGGGACTCGATCTCGTTGGCGAGGGTGTCTAGTTCGGCGTCGAAAGGTGCGTTCTCTTTGCCGGAGGCGGTGAAGTCGAGCTTCTTGACAGGTGATTCCATCTTGAAGGACTCGATAGCAGAGGCAGCCTGTGGATTAAAAAAAGACGCGTTAGTTATATGCTCAGAATTTTTTTCAGTGGCGGCGACGTCAAGTACCTTCTTGGAGGGGGTGATCTCAGATGCCATTGCGAAGGATAGAAAGATTCAATGAATGATTGAGGGTGTGGTGTGGTCTAGAGAATGGCAATTGATCACAAAGAAGTGTCCGGAAATCAAGGATTGTGTGTAGAGTCGAGAGTGGTTGAGATGCAGGACAGAAGCGTGTTTGCAATTGTTCGGGTGCAAGTCTTTTAAAAGGTGTTTTGCGCCAAGTCACGTGTGTTGGTTTCATTCACTTTGTCGCGCATCGGGGACAACGCGACCTGCCCCGCCACTTCTTTTAACGCGTCGTGCAGGGGGGGTCCAGCTCCAGCCCTCCTGCCCTCTTACATCCTCCCCACCAGGAATGCGGGCCGGCAGGGATAATCTAGCGGTTCCACGATCCTCATGCGAACCAAACTTATCAGATCCGGTAAACAGAGCACCAAATCGGCATGGGCTGAATCACCAGGCTTGGTCCCGAGCTGATTCAACGCTCACGTAACGAGCAGATCGTCATCGATCATCCCTAAATACAATCAACCGCCCACTCCTTAGACACGGATTAGCATGTAGCAGCCACAGACATTCTAAGCAGAGACATAAGAGACAAGACAGTGTCTTATCCTTGCCTATCTACATTCATATGTACACAAGGTAGTATACAGCGGCAAGCAGCGGCTTCGTACATTGTGACACCATCAATACATCTTAACTAAGTGGGTAATGTGTAACCTTGTCTCCATCCGAGAATACTGCCGTAACCATCTGTTATACATGTGATGGAGTTGGGATACCACCCCATCACCGACCAGATCAATTCCATCCTCGTTCGACTCCCGGAACTTGGTTATAATGCAGCATGTTACAGTATAAGACACTTTCAAGAAACAGCTTCTGATGACTCATTAGGAGGAAATTAAATTGACTCTATCCTATTCTGGAAGTTCTGGTATCAATCCCTTATCCCGTCTTTGTTTGCCGTTATACGCGAACCGCCTCCTCCAAACAAGATACTGCCTGAGAAGTGCATGTACAAATGTAGGTAATCAATAAACCAATGTGCGTTTCAACCGATTTCCCGAAACCTTGGGAATCATGATCTATGTTGCTGCCATTCCCCATCATCATTATCATCATTAACCAGACAATTAGTCAGGCTGACAACGACCTCAACGTAGGACCCGTCCCGTTGATGGTCACGAACGCCGGGTCCACTAGCCCCGACGGCCCGCCCTATAAGGGGGGTCTCTTTGTGCAACTCCTTCGGTTCCCATTTCCTCATCGGCTGGCCTAGATCTCTTGCTGCCGTAGCCAAAGAATCCACCCCGTCCATCATCCCGGACTTTCGCCTGAGCAGGCTGTGACGGTTGATTCTGAGGTCGCCGGCTGTTTCGTGACCGGTCAGCGGATCTCGTGTCCCGGCGGGTATGGTTAGTCGGCGGCTCCGAGTTGAACCGGTCGAACTCGGCCGGATCGCTGGGATCGACTTCGGGGACTGGTAGACCGCTGACTCGAAGGTTCTTTTTGCCCTTCTCCCGAAGATGATCCTCCAACATCTTCACATTGCGCGTGTTGGCAAGAATAGCGGCGTCCAGAATATCGCCCACGAACGGGATAAGGCCAGCGACCAAATCCACAGCCACCCAGAAGTACATGCATATTAGCAGGGAAAAGGGGAGCCCGCCTTCGATCTGCTTGGCCGTGCGCACGACCAACAAGGCCAACAAAGCGTCAGCGAAATCTCCAGCCCTGTCGTAATCGCGAAGCGTTAGTGGGATTCGGTACTAGCTTAGGTAGAGAGGAATCTGCACGTCTACTCACACAGGGAAGATTCCAATAATGCTACCCCAGCCAAACTTCAATCCCATGAAGCTACCAAAACTCATGTCCAATCGGTATGCCCTTCTCTTGGCCTTGGTCAAAACCTGCGCATCGTGTTCGGATATACCAGGCGGCAACGCCTTGCGGACTTTCTTAAATTTTCCAGCTTTCGGCGTGCCGTCGAGTCTCGTCGCGGGAACTTGCTCGAAATAGGGGTCCTATAAGGAAGTTCGTCAGTGCTTGTCGCTTCTTGGCTATGCTCATAAAAGCAAGGCATGGTAGAGGGGGTCGCAGGCGCCTCTGCTTACCTCTACTCCGAACTTGTTTTCTATTTTCTCTCCAAAGATCCTTTTGGTAACAATCTTTCCGATGAACGCGGCCATTCTGTGTTATGTCGGCTAGGAGACTTCCTAATCGACAATAGGGGATAGAAGAAAACTGCTGATATGATAAGGTTGTTCGAAAGAGTAGCAGTCTCCTCTGGTAGATCAAAGGTAAGCTATCCTATGTGCTTTTTGAATACGCTCGGACTTGGCTGCTTGGGTACCACTAGGGCTCCTGATAGGCGGCCTCTTGACCTGGATGACTGGCAAGTGCTAGATTGTTGTCGGCAGTTTCAGAAAGTGACGGTGGAGAAGAGAAGGAGACGCTGTAAGAACATTCATTTTCTTATTTGACTAGACTCTCTATGACGAACTAATCGAATTGCTCCTCTCCATTAGTTAGCTCTGGCTCGTATCCAAGATTCTGCAAGATGATCGATCACCCAGTGCCACGTCGATGGACTCCGCCGTCTAGAGCTTGGAAAAGGTGTGAAACTAGGAGATTATCAATGATGTCAAACCCAACGTGCACCACAAATCCTGATCCGGCCCGCTCTGCATGAAGAAACTTGCAAGGTTACATTATGGTGTGCCAAGAAATACCTTAGAAAGTGGGTGACGTACGTGTATATTACTCCATATAGTCTGTGGCTAATTCGCTGGCGTATAGTCGACATGTATGGCTGCGTCTCCTAGGTAGGTCCATAGGTATGATCTAGAAGTTGCTAAGCCACACCGATTTCAATCTTCCAGGCCTCCCGTCAGGTTACTATAGGTCCCCTAAGATTGGGCCCGAACAATCAATAGCCTCCAGTCATATCTCAGCCGCCGCCTACACTTGATGAGGCCGCCTGATGTGATAAATGATCTAACCTAGCCCTCACCAGGGCTTATTCCGAAGGGCTCACGAGTAAACAATCCACAATCGCCTCGTTTGCTTTCGCCTGTAGCATGACCTTGCAACCAATTAGGAGCATACCATTTGTTCCAGCCGGTGTTGAGAGTGGCAATATGCGCTTCCTAAACGATTTCCATCTCTTTACACCGGCTTCTATCCCAGGCCTCACCGCGCGTAATCCCATGCACATAACAGGTCCCTACCAATTCCCATTGGTTAGGCTGCTTGGAAGGTCTCATCCCCAGTGGCAGTTTACTTCCTTGGCAAAGAACGATATTATCGCCAGCTTTGATGTTCTCAGGCACTAGAGCGAGGTAGCCTTTTTGCGTCCATGCCAGCTTCCGTCCGATGATAAGTCCTTGCATGGAATTAAACGCCTGCATCTTGGCCTTGTTTTTTCCATGGATGACAGAACCCATAGCCACGAGGGCTTGCCAAATCTTGGACGGCTCGAGTTTCTGCGTTAGGTCTCCCCGACTCTTTGAAAACAGACGTGAGGACTTCGTTGGCGATAGAGTCCAGTTGTATAACCGCCGGATTGAGCTGAGTGCCTCCATGTATTCATTGAAGGCTTGGAACGCGGCCTCTTGTCCTTCGGGCATATACCCAAAGCAGCGCACCGCACAGAAGACACGACGGATATCTTCTCCTGTTGGATAGGATTGGCTCCGTGCTAGTGCAAATTCCTCCCATTCGAAGAACGTACTAACATAGTCTCCATGGCTTGCCAGCAATTCAACCATGGTTTCCATCATTCCGGGGTCGTCTTTGGGTAAGCTTTCGGGGATTTCTTTGCCGTGTGCAAATTTCCCAAACCAAGTGTCACTTAGGGGAGGCATTGATCGACCGACTACTTCACTTATGGTGTCGGTGCTGTAGCCCGAGGCAACGAGGACTTTGTCGCCTCGAAACTTGTTTGGGTATGATATACAAGGCCCACATGCTGAAAATACTGGTTTTGACTTCATATCGCCTGGAAGGCCCAGGGCTTCCTTTGGAAGTAGTATCTCTGTCGTTTTGGACGACCAGTCTGGGACCCAAGTAGGCAAAGTACTTGTGTCTCGCGCTCCTTGATGAGCAAAGAGTAGAACATCGAGGTTATCTGAAGTAGCACAAATAGCACGTGCTGTCGCAGTACAGCACCGAGGAGAAGTCATCTCAGGGCTGTAGTTTGGTCTCAGATCTTCCCTTTTTAATTTTTCAAGCTCATCTGGAGCTACTAGTCCCATCAAAGCATAAACATGGTCAACGGGGTTTGTCGCGTCCGACGATCGGAACTCCTGCAACAGCTGCAAAAATTTGGGCAGGACGACATCCCCCTTCTGCTGGTATAACCTCCGATATTCCATTATTTGCATCAAGGACCACGATGGGAGGATATGGCCACGAAACGTCGGGTTGTCGCACAGGACGGCGTACAGTACCATGCTTAAGAAGAGGACGTCCAAATCGAATGACACGTCGCCACAGAGGATGATGACCTCGGAGGCGAGGCATACTTCCTGGATAATCCACTTCCGACTCCACCACTCCCTAGACAGTAAGTTGTCTACAGCCAGCCTCCAGGGGCCATCCATTGCCATGGACTCTAAGAAGACCTTCCGGTTTTTCGGCTGCGTCAACCAATTGGTTGTAGTATTATGAAGCATCTTCGGTATCATAGGCATCTTCGTTGGTAGTGTTTGTTTGATGGCTGTCTCGAGATTGGTAGCAAGCAGGTGGTCAGGGGACCGGCGATCCCAGTCAGCCTTCACCCGCGAAGCCACGAGCTTTATCAGGTCCTTCTGCTTCCCCCATTTCAACTGAACCTCATGACTGGCTTCCCAAAGCTCTTCAGGATCTGTTGCGAGCGTGCCAAGGACATAGACGAATAATTTCTCGAGCGACGGGACAAAAGCTTCGAGAAGCGCAGGCATGTTTACCATGCGCAGGTTGTCGTCCATAAAGGGGTTGTCCTTGAACGCGGGCGCGAAGTTATGCTCGCTCGCCGTCCCTAGCCAGACGATAGTCCGTATTGCTCCTCGGTATATGTGCTGCATCATTGCAACTTGTTCATTGCGCTCCTCTGTGGCTCGGGTAGTGGTCAACTGGTTGATGCAGATGGCATCAATCCACACGGTTCGTGGACGGTCCGGAAGCCGGAGAGCGAGGAGAGCATTGGCGAGACTCTTCAGCGCAACGAATCGATGGCCGTTGCATTTTATGAGATATTTTGACCCTGTTGCTTCACCCCAAGTATAGGATAGAGCCTCGTACTTAGGGCAGTCTTTAAGTGGGTGGACTGAGAGTTGGACCTCTATGTCTATGGTTGTAGGCTCCTTGGTAGAGTTTGGGCGTCTGGAATGCCCCTTAGAGGCGAATTGCTCATCGCCATCTCTAGCATCTTCGTAGAAGCCTCGACCAGCTCTCGTGTCGATCTTCTTCGGGAGAATAGTCAGCAGCCGGAAGTAAGGCCCACCCGGTCGGTTGAGTATATTATCGTAGAGCTTGTCGTATTCAGTCATGTTAATTGAAATCTCACTATGAACTTAGTTGTTTATACTCAGTATTGATACCCCGAAGTCGAAGACGAAGAAGACGACCATCTCTCCCTCGCTGCTTATAGCGGTTCTATATACCTACCTAAGCGCCATGGCGGCTCTTCGAAGCGCGGCGCATGTGTGACTGGGCTACCAGGCTACGTCTACACCAATCGTAGTATAGCAGTAGAGCAACTGGGCCACCGTACTGGGCTGCCTCCTTAACGTTTCATATACGCTGGGGCTATGCATACACATCGTCTACCTGACCAACTTGGATTATTATCACGCCATTATGATAGACCCTCCTTCTACAGTAGTTCAATTCTATATACAGCTGTAACAATGAGGCTACGACTAGAGGGATTCCTCTCCCCCCTGCAACCCCTATGCTGCAGTGCCGCATTAGTGCATATCCGCCAAACCCCTAATCCGCCAGCAGTCTTACCTACAACTAATTATACTCACATATGTACTGTATTCAAGTGATGCTCAAAACTCAAGAAATCTTGGCATTGGATAACCGCCCGCGGCCTACGGAGTATAACAGAATTGACGAGTCAATCTAATGCAAATCATTACCCAAACGTCACCAACAGATTCCTGTTTTGTAACAGTACGCTATTACTTAAAGAAAAAAAGGGTACCATTTACCACCGTTTACAGTTGCGATCTACCAACACAGGTTTAGGGACTACATGTAGTAACAAGGCTTATTTATGCGCTATATAGGAACAGTCTTTGGGAAGTTTTAAACAGTTCACTATCCATGCATATTCCTGAGAGAGCCTCTTACTGAAACGTTGTTGGTTCACTTTTTAGTTATCATTGGCCTGGTTGGCCTGTGTGAGGGCAGGTTGACACATTTTGGGTATATGCACATGCATCCTGACTCCTTCCCACATTTCCCCCAGCCTGGAATTCATGTCAAAGTAATCAAAAGCTAGTTCATGTGACGAATTGCAAAGAGGAATACTCCGTAAAAATATTACACAGCAACACGCACTACGATGTTGAAGGATCTTGGACTCATGAGACTAAACTCGTGAACGTTGTTTTCTCCTCCGTCAGGTCAGGGGGCTACGCCTTACCCCAGAACTTCTTTGTCCCCTTCGTGCCGACGAGCCAGGCGCTCCCGAGGAGGAACGCGCCACCGAGAAGTATCACGACAGCGGCCCATATCTGGGCTCTCAGGTAGTTACCGCCGTTAGTATCGATGAGAGCGCCCATGACTGGGGGGCCGGCGAGGGTGGCGAAGCCGCAGAGCGCGAATACCATGCCGATCCAGGTACCGAGGCGAGTAACGTCGCGCATGAGGCTACTAGTAGCTCCAGGGAAGACGCCCTGGGCGGCGCCATTGACGAACCCCATAACCACCGAGTAAGCGTACATATCAGCGCGCTTATGCACGCCGGTCCAGCCGAAGGCCAGCACGCCGAGCCCGATGCAGTTTAGCCCGAACGTGTTGATGGGCCCCGCGTACCGGTCGGCTAGGAACCCGAAGAGGGGCCGCGAGGGTATTCCCAGTGCGTTTGTGATGAGCACGAAGTTGATGGACTCGAGGTCGCTGATGCCGATGGTCTCGCGAGCGAAGGAATTGATCTATATTCCATATTTCGCAAAAGCGTATAGTCAGCAAAGCCTGGTTTCTCTAGGAAAACCTAGGACTTTTTAATATCCCATATCCCGGTAGTACTACGAGGCAGGAGAACAACTTACGTATATTAGCATGGTAAATAGGGAGAAGTAGATAAGGAACGCGCCTGCGGCGTATAAAGCGTTCGGCGGGTTTTGGAGTAGTCTCCAGTCCACCCAGGGGCCCGATGACCTCCGCAACTTCCGCGGCTTGAGCAGTATGAAGCCTAGTATGACGAAGAAGAGAGCAACTAGTTATAAACGTGAGTTCAAATTTACCCTTTCTACCAAATAAAAAGGGGTTAAACGCATGTCACAGGAGCAAAATGCTCTCGGTTTGTCTTGATAAGGGAATTCTAGTTGCCAAGACAGGACAAAAAAAAAGGGGGAAGATGAACATGAACTCTTGAAATACATACTGAAGCCGCACACCCTCATAGCCCAAGGAAACCCGATGACTGGAGTCAAGTACTGTACTATGGCCGGGAATAGGACGGCGCCAGTGCTCGAGCCCGTAGCGTTGAGGGACATTGCTAAGTTCCGCTTGCGCTTGAAGTAGGTTCCTACATTGGCGATCGCCGGCATGAACATCAGGCCGCCGCCAACACCGCTACAGAAACCCTGAGCCAGTAGGATCTGCCAGTACTCGGTGGCGAGACTAGTCATGAACATGCCGAGCACGGCGAAGAAACCCCCCACGCCGTATAGGAGACGCGTATATCCGGCATCCGACAGCCGGCCGGAGACCATGCCCATGAGGAAGTAGAGGAACAGCTGGACGGAACCGATCCACGAGACCTGCGAAGCCGGCAGGTCCATTGTCTGACTGTAGTAAAGCTGGAAGACGGAAAAGCCGGAGCCGTAGCCCCAGGTCATGGCGTTGGCGACGTGCGCGGGTATCACCTGCGACCACGCAACCCAGCCGCCGTCGGGGGGTTCATCGTGCGGGTCCGGGATCAACGAGCCCGTCCGCATGATATCTTCCGATATATGGATGCCGATCTGATCGACATTGGCAGCGGCGGTCTTCTCGACGTCGTCTCCACCGTTAAGGTCGCCGGTGAACTCTTGGCGCGGAGGGTTGATGTGGAGGTCGGCGGACTCGGATCCCGGCGTCTCGGTAGCCATTTTTATCCTCGTTCTCTTTCGTTCGCCTGCTCCTGCGTTTAGAATTCGCCACTTATACTCGAAAACTTCTTCTTTGAATTTGCAAACTGGCTAGCACTGCAACCTCAGTCCCGATATGAAAGTGTAAGGGCACAGATATTACTTGTTGTTTGCGCTGGAGAGGGAAAGCTTCTCTCCAGGCCCACCTGTCTGGGTACTATGTACATGTATGGTGCATGGGCCAACCAACGCTCATGTGTCCGTGACGGAGAGAAAGAGTGAAGTTAGTTGTAGTTTAGGTAGGCAGGAAGGACATGGGTCAAGCCATCGACATCGCGGTGTGGAGCGAGTTAGAAGATGGGATTCGAAGTTAGCAGAGAGAGGACGAGAACTCAAGTAAACATAAGAAAAGGCGCAAATGCATATCCACCCCACCCCCCATCTCCGTCCCATCCCCGGAGAACTCTTGCAGCAGGAGAGGCGGCAGCGTTCGATCTTGCAGGTATTAATCATCTTTCACGTCTTTTCTCGCTCATCCATACAGTTTACATAAAAATCGAATGAAGGAACACTACTACCCAACCTAGGAAAAGGATCAAGCCGCCGCTTACTTATGTGATCCTGCCATACTCAGGTCCCGTACTAGGTACACGTTGATCCTCTATGCATGGGAGTTGCATTACCGATCTGCCGCTATTTGACTAATCAAAGCTATCCCCAGCGACGGGAGAGGCACGCTACACGTGGTGATGAGGTAGTCGGGCCTAGCTTCCGAAGTAACTTATACATTGAGTGCGCGGCTGAAGATCATGGTCTACCCGGGGGCCATCCGGGGGTTTACGTATCTTGGCAGCTCAACTGCCGTATAGGGTGGTTCCATTCTGTTGAGGATCCTGGGTCGCTTGAGTGTTTCTTGCATCTTATTTGCCAGTTTGAGCCCGGGAGGGTGTCGTGGCTATCTTGACAACGTCGTAAAAATCGAGCCCCGAGGTAAAGCGTTGGTTGTTACCGAAAACACCATCTGAACGGCCATGCATGCGTAGATACCCTAACGTGATATGGTTGGTAGATAGCGACAGTGACACGACAACGACTATTTCCGCAATGCACTCATGTGGTGTTATGGAACCAACACTGAGGATGAGGTTGGGGTCGCAGGGCGGCTACTAATCGATGTTGTTTCTGCGTGTGGTACGGAGTAGAGAAGATCTAGATGTGTCGTTGATGGCGAACGTCTTGGCTGATCATGTCGATCGAGTTTCATTCCCCTATCGCGCATTTCAAAAACCAATGACAAGTCTCAGCATCCACATAGGAGACCGATGATAAGTGAGCTCTCATAAGCCTGTGATTCTGCAAGGAGGGATATACCCAAGCATTGATCATGTTGTATACTGGTGAAGGGGAATGGGTTCCGGGTTTTGTCATGAGAATTAGTCAATTGTAACAAATATATAGCCCCCCCCCTTTTCTCACCTAAAGGACATGTGAAGTCCCATTTCCTGATTAATTAAGTACTTACCAAAGCAATATGGAGATTCCCGTGTGGCAGCGGGCAAGTCTTAACGAAGTGAAGGGAGAAAAACGCCTGCCAACTCCCATAGGCGAGGTTGTCAACCAGACTAACGCCTCGTTGTATATAAGCCCATATCCGACTCCCTCAACGTTCCCCACGGGCGTTGAAAGTGTGATCGTCTACGATAGTCAAGTTTCTTCCCCGGCTGTTACCTATGAGTTATATCCGATGACAATGTATGGATATCGATACCCCTGCATTGCCTCCCCTGTTCTTGACATATGTCAGCTCAATATTTTCTCCCGGGGTACCGTTCGGCTTGAGTCGGCTTACAATGTATTCATGCCATGAGAGAATCTTCATTGAAGTGGCATTCTATGTCGGTTGTCGCGAAGTTAGGTGCGTGATTTGTATGCTCATTGAAAATGAAGTTATTGACTTCTAGGTAGCTAGCAAGACCACGACTGCTCATTCACCCAGCAACTAACTACGATATAGGCCTCATATTCAAACATTGTTCCGTTTTATATCTTCAGTTGAGAAGAAGCTAATTGAGTGTTCCCTTGTGGATTCTTCGTCATTGAATTGCTTCTGCCCGATGATACTAAGAAGCTATCACCAATGCTTAAAAATAGCCACTCTTGGCCACCGTTTTTCAAACTCCACCGTAAAAGTTCCTAGCAGCGTTACCCACTCGGATTCACCCCTGAGTTGGTAATTCTCCGTAGGTATTACGCTGACGCTATCTCACCTGGCGGGTGCACGGCTAATTCTCTCAAGTCTAAATGCCAGCCAATAAGAATGATAATACTAATGAAAACGCACAAGCCAACACAAGTCGCGTGGTCTAATGGTTATGATTTCTCGTTCACATTGATGTGTTCAAAGCTCCGAGAAGGTTCCGTGTTCGATCCACGGCGTGACTAGCTTTTTACCTCCAAGCGATCAATTCACCACGATGTGATATTCTTTTTACGACAAGAATCTTGAATACATTTTTGCCAGCTCTAGTTGAATAATTGTTTTGCCAGCAGTTGTGAATGCCTCTTCGACATTAACTGTCTTTTTGTCAACACATGCAATTCCTATATCAACTAACCATCTACTAAACTTGACGTTGAATGTCTCCTTTAAAACACAGATGACGACTTTAGTTCTTTCTCTTTTAATTGTCTCTTTGATACGAATTTGCAGCTATCTTGCATGTATAGTCGTATTTATACTTATTAACTCAATCAATCTTAACAGCTTAGGCAACCTAGTTTTGTTTAATGACTACCTAGGCAGAGAGGCCTCTAATAGTACTTGAATTTAACACTTTTCATAATGCACTTGGCTAGGCTTATAAGACTTACGATGAGCAGCACTAATAAGTTCCTTAGATAAGGATTTAGGAGAATGTATATAACGCCATGTAGCCTGTTGTCTTCTCTTTTTCCCCTACCCTCTCCCCCTTACTTTACATTTGACTACCTATACACTGACAAAGTCTTTTAGACCGAACCGACCTTCTCCTTGACAAATGCCAACGCCTGTTGTCCGTAGATCTGCACATACTGTTGGTGATGGTTCGCGTCGTTACCATTTGAACAGTACGGATCCTGCGAATCGCAGTACGACTGGATCCTATCTGCGTATGTTGGGCAGGTATAGCCCGACGGTCGAGCCGCGAACTAGTATTAGTCAGTAGATGTTTGTCACTCGCCTCCAGATTCGACTCACCCCACCAGCCTGTGCTGTTCCAACGTTGTAGGATAAGCCGGGCACGTTCCTTGGGTCGCCCATGAAGATCAGAGCCGCGACATGCTCTCCGACATCTGCCGGTAGGGGCGATGCTGTCTCGCTCATGCTGCTCCCGTCGGGTCCGCCACAGAATGCGTCATCCATGATTTGCGAGCCCTGAGAGTAGCCCACCATGACGACCTTTGTGTCCGGGCACTTCTCGACGAAAGAGGACACCTGGTTCACGACTGCGGTGATTCCCGCCGTCACGCTGGAGCCGTAGGCGTTACCACCCGCTGCGGGATCTAGGAAACTTAGGGTGAGATACTGCTTGTTATATATCATGCTCGCATCTCTTAGGAGATTCCTCGTTCTACGAGATTGAACTTACAGACGATCGCCTCGGAGGTGGTACCAGGGTAAGCCCCTTGGATGAGTTGGATCATAGCCTGCGAAGATCCATAACCTTGCGGGACCGTTGATTCCCTCGCACCGAAGACGTGCACTTTGGCGCATGATTGCCGTGCCTCAAGGTTGCCGGACGGTGTGGCAAGAGCGCCGGAAGCGAGGACCATTGATGTCGAAACCTTCATAGTGGGCGGTATGAGTAGATATCTATGAGTAGAGTGGTAGGACTACGGCATGACATTTTGCTGCAAGAGGGTGATCCCAACCTTGATATAGAAGAGTAAAAATAAGGTTTCCTGTGATCTTCATCTTTAACCGGATGATACGGTGCAGCAAAACACCACTCGGTGATGCGGAGCATGTGGGCTTGGGTCATTTAAATGAAGCATCTCCATTTTTGGAAAGTCTTTTTCGGAAGTTGAAAATTGTGAAGTTGTGTTCCTAACCCTGTTCGGGTTGACATTGATAGTAAGTATAGCTTGGCATACGTACGAGTAGGTAAAAATAATTCCATGTTGTTAGTCTATTCTCAGGTGTGTCCCCTGACTATCGTCCTCTTCGAGCTGGTTCATAGGTAATCTTAGCCATCCAGGGGATAGGCTATAAGCAGCAGCTAGGTCCCAATGAAAAAGAGACACGTTCATGTCCTTTATCCTTAAGTCTTGTAGACTGGCTCCGATACATTAAGATTATCGAGAGGTTTAGTTTACCCTATTGCCGGTTATATACGCAGGTTATACTCAGGTGGACGGGATTTGCGGGGTGCATTACCCCCGTAATAGCATCAACAGTTTAGGTGTGGCAGAGCATGGATTATGCCCTGTACCTGAAACTTGGTAACCCTCTACTACTTTGATCAATGCAACATGGTAGAAAATATGATGCTATCTCAAATTCGATACACTTTTACTGAGGTCATTCGGGCGACTATTCCCCCAAGCAGCATAAAGGGTTCATCACTATTTTAATGTTAAACTCGCGCTCAAGGTAATGTGTCCGCACCTATTCAGACGGCTCGATTATATCAGGTATACTATGGACGATGTATTGTTTCACTATTCATAACTCTGGTTAGACCAGCCACAAGGCAGCATCTTTTCCATAACCCCAGGGTACAGTGGTATTTTATGGGACTTCCAGGTTGAAACGACTGCTCTTTTGGAACGGCATGTGGTAATGAACCACTTAAACTTCTTCCGTCAGTATTAGTGTTTGCTACAATCAGAGGTGTGGAAACAGATCTGTCCACTGGTGTCTCATACGCCGACGCTGGTAACTCCCTGTGACAAGAGCTGCTGGACTTGGAACTGTAGTTCAAATTCAACTAATAATTCTCTTTGGCCTCAAGGGACTTAAGAGTCTAAGTTCATTCATGAGGTTCTCCAGGAATCTGCTGCCTGGGGCATCTTTCATCCTATGCACGATGGTACCATTAAGTCCAACTCTATTATCTATCTCCAATAGTATTCTGGCTCATGACCAACAGGCCTTGGCAGCGCCAACAGGTGTCATTCCGTGCGATACTCCCTGATGCTAATAACAGCTTCTATAACGATGAACAAACGTGACACCACGAGACTAAAACCACACACAAATACGAGGACCCCCAGCCCAAAGTTCTGCCACCAGGTTTTCTTTCCATCCATCCAATGTTCCCAGAACTGGTTTATGGCAGGAATCTTCGCAACGATGAAATTCAGGACTGCCCAAAGCCCACCGCAAAAGCCGATTTATATAGACGATGCTCGCCAGAGCCAAGCTTCAATCTCACTTGGGAAGTGCTCGTTCTAAGCTGCCGCGTGGATGCTACCATAGCAGAAGTTCGTCAGCCACAAGACCATCCCGACAACAAGACCGTCGATGTTCCGGAGCAGATCGTTCGATGGCCAATTCTGCACATTGTCTACAGCAAGCTGTTCTGCTTTTAGATAGACACACCGAATGCCGTTCAAATGATGCTCCATCGCTATGCGATCGTTGTACAGGAGTGGAAAAGTCTGCAAGGCTTCTTGTATCAACGACCACCGCTTCTGATCCTTAGCAGTAGGCTTATCCGAACCTTGTCGTTCCACGACTACCCTTGGGCGCCTCTCGAAAAACGCCGCACTCTGTTCCCTTTCTCGCCTAGCCTGTAATTCCTGGACGCATGACTGCCACCATGGCTTCTAAATCTAGTAGTTCTGCCCGGCCTATCCTGTTGACCTGGAAAGATATTCGTGAGATTACATCTATGCGATCCTCTAGAGTAATGTTTCTAACTGATAGCAGTCCCTTGGCAGAGGTATGGCTGATCTTGTGGAGACTGTACAACTTCGAGAACTCACGCTTGTAGGGACAATGAGTTTATCCTTACTAGTTATCGGTGAGTAGAAAAACCTAGCATGTTTGTTTGCACTGAGTAATAGGAGACTAAACCGTCTATCTGAGGCGAGCTTCATTCTCCTACATTGATTCAATTCGGAGCACGTTTGCGATACACAATGAGACCGGTACGTGGCACCATCTAGCATCTTCACAGAACTGATGAAAAGCACAGCAAATATCTGGTCACATCTGCTGGGCGCATTTTTCTTCCTCTCGGCGCTCTATCAATACTCGAAGCTAGGACTTGATTCCCAGGCAGTCAGAACTCCAGATATCATAGCATTGAGTCTCTACAACCTCGGTGTGACCGTCTGTTTCGTCTTGTCAACCATTTTCCATACTTTCTCCGACCACAGCCAGGAGATGCACAAGTTCGGCAACGAGTTGGATCATCTAGGGATAGTCCTCGTCATGTGGGGCACGGGGATATCAGGAACGCACTTCGCCTTCTACTGCCACACAGCTCTACGGAACGCCTACTTCGTCGCCTTATCCGGAACCGCGCTGAGCTGTGGAGTGTTCACCCTCCGGCCCAAGTTCAGGCAGCCAGCTTACCGAACGACGCGGTTCCTGATGTACTGCTTCCTCGGTGCGAGTCTCTTCGCCCCCGTGGTTCACGGGCTGTGGCGATTCGGGGGAGAAGAACTGGACACCATGATGGGGCTAAGGTCTTTCCTCGGCCTCGCCCTCATCAACTTCTCGGGCGCGGCGATATATGCCGCCAGGGTGCCAGAGCGATGGTTTCCCCACCGGTTCGACCTGCTGGGCCAGAGCCATAACTGGATGCACGTGCTGGTACTCACCGGGGCCTTGGTGAGGCTCTGGGGATTGTTGGAAGTCATTGAGCGGTGGAAGGTACACACAGAGCAGCAAGGATTCTGCTCAAGTCTATTATGAGTGAAAAGGGGCGGCGGGGCCAGGAAAATCTAGATTCTCAATTCTGAAATGAAAATAGAAAATAGAGTCTTCATGTACCTTAAAGCTAATCTATAAAGAGAGAGAAGGAAGGGGGATTTCGAGGAGGGTTCGATTGGGAGGAAGGAAAATAAAAAAAGGATAAAAAAGAAATACACATAGGATGGCTGCGCGGTGCCCCTACCCGAGTGCACTCCAGGGATCTAGGGAGTCAACAGGACATTCCACACCCCATCAGCATCTCTGCCTCATTTGGTGACAGACCCTACTTTTATTATTCTATATAACCCTATTGCCACCCCCGTCCAGGGCCCGGCTGAGACCCGGGCTACGGCTCCGTTGCCTCTGGATACCTCTCGTCCCTACCTAATTACCCAACCTGGACCTCCTAAGAATACCTTCGATTACCCTATTCCTTTAATCCTCCCCTCCTTATTTACATACCGAGTAAGAATTTGACGAGAAATAATGAAGAGAATCATTCTGTTTCTACAAAAGCGATTTTATGCCTAGAAAATACAACCCCCCCCCCCCCAAATATTCACTCTTTTATAATCCCGTCTAGACCAAAGCCTATCCACTAGAACACCAACGCCATCGACAAGATGGGTATCCAGAAACAAGCATTTCCGAAGTTCAACACGTGACCCAGCCTGGAAGCTCCGCCTTGGACTAACACTGGAGTTCCTGTCTTTGACGTTTCGTCGATGCTGCAGACATTCTGGCAAGATTCGTCGTCGTCTCTCTTCTCGAAGTATCTCAACGACCCATCATCGCTGCGCTTGTCTGTCGTCGGGCTCTCCTCCGTCGAGTTGGAGACAAACTCAATCCATTGAATTTGTAGGTATGCTTCTGACCCCACGCTCATGTTTCCGGCCCAGTGACCACCATCGGACCACGCATTGAATATGATTTTGCTCGGATCATGTGGGGTCTGGAACGCGATAGATGCGGCTTCATCACCGTTGATATACCAAGTTGTCTCCGTGGGGGTCCAATCCATCCTATGGACGGCCCATTTCGTCCAGTCCAAGTCCCGGGGAACGGTCACATTTCGGGTGGCTTCTGGAATATCGTCCCCTTCTATACTATATGATGGCTGGTTCGTATACTGGATAGTGTCTGGTGGATCTCTTGTTCTGATCTCTAGATCCGACTCCTGCACATGAACCAGTTGGGTGGGATCACCGGAATCTTTATATGTGAACATAGCCGTTATCGCACCCGGAGCGCCCACCGTTCTGGCGAGCATACGAACCGAAAGGAAATGGTAGGCCGTGGAGACCGATTCAAACTCGGCCGATGACTGATAATCCTCCAATCTCAATGTCCTTAGCGTCATAAAGGTATCAGACGAAGGGTCGTCGTCCGTATTCGCCTCGATGTAGATATTATTGGCCGAATGTACCATAGAAACAGGAGCATCTCCCGACTCTACCGCTTCGCTGTTGTTCCACGTCTGTATTCCCCAATTATCATTCCAATCGTCAGATAGGAAGTAATCGCTGGTTGCGAAAGCCTCACTACTGTCGTAGGGGTCTTCAATGGGAGCTGGCACGTTCGCATAATTGGATAATGACCGAAAATCAAAGAATTTGTGTGTTGTAAAGTAATTCGGGCTGCTCCCGTTGGTGAGATAGCAGTCGCAACGGCTGTCACTGACTTCAGAGAATGCAGTCACTCTCGAAGGGTGAAGTGTAATGGAAGAGATCAAGAGAAGCGTTTGTAGGGATTTCCACCGAGTCATCTTGTAGATGGTTGGTATCTTCCGACTCTAGCCGTAGTCTCCTTTACAAAGCTTGAGGTAGAACAGGACACCTTCGGTCAATTAAAATGAGAGATAAACAAGTAAATAAATAAATTTGTTGGCTCCCTTGAGAGACTTGACTTCAGCGTCTTATAACGGGGGGAAGCATCTTGACAGTGATCAACAACAACTATTGGAGATAAGTGGCTACGGACCTAGATATATAGGTACCATGAGTAAGACAAAGAGCATATAGGTAATTTAATACTGCATATGGGCCAAGTGACAAACAGACACATGACAGAGCCGAATGCAACAGCGTATTAGGAGGTGGAGTTGGGATACATAAGTCTGGATGCAGAGGGCCAGTCTGGTGAAGTCAGTAATAGTATAAAAATAGTTGGAATGTAACGGTGCTGGATCGGTGAAAGGGAGCAAGCAACATGCACAGAATATAAATGGGTGTCAGCGGCTTGAGCGGGTATGCAGGACAAGAAGGTTTGTTCGCAAATACCAAGAAGAAGAGAGTCTGAGAGGCCTCAAGGCCACAAGTAGACCGACCTAGCCTATGTGCGGATAATATCGTACGGTCTTTCGGCTGGATAACAACTTAGATGCGGCATCGCGACGCTAGGTGAAAGTATCGAAATCCAAGCCACGACGTACGCCTTTGCCAATAGTTAAGTTTAAGAGAGGTGATAGGCTGGATATATTGAAGATCCAATAATTCAAACGAGAAGAAAGCGAAGGCTGATCTAGCTGCGCCTGGTTAAGCTCAAAACCTAGACGCTATTACAAGGATGGCTACCCGGCTCTGGGGTGGCACCAGCAAGGTGTCAAGAAAAACAGTTGCTGTCCTATTAGCATCTATGACAGCTACCTACCTGAAATGCAGCCGGACAAGGTGAGAAAGATGGAATCCTCTGATTACGGGTTCATCGGGCTCGGTAACCGTGAAGAACATGTTGGGTCCTTAAGAACGCCACTTGGCGTATGCAGGAGCACGCGATGATTGACCCGAAGTAGTTCCTAGAGGTGTCAATCCTCAAATAAGTAACCAAATGAATGAATTGCCAGCCAAGGTAGCTGCAAGGCATCAGGTGTGTCTCATCTTGCATGGTATGGCCTGACCTCGAAGGTCATTGGATCGTGGGTTTGAATAGTGAGAAGTTGGTAGGAACAGGTCTTGGTGTTCAAAGCAAACACCCCGAGCCAAGACATTGGGCCCAGGGACAGAAACGTTGTGCACGGACCTTCACGCTGTCCGAGCTGGGAAATCCACCGCATTATCGTATCTCCTGTTCCGGGAACCGTTTTACCGGGGTTTAAGCGTGCCGATTACCGTTCGCAAAGGAAGTCTGAATTGAACATAAGGACCCTGACGATGCATTACTTGTCCCCCCATTCCCCATTTGCATCGTCTTGTCTCAGGATTGATTCTTGGGCGGAGCAATAAGGTCCTGGCACGACAATGACCAACGCCCTTGATAAACCGTTCCATCGTCAGGACTTGAGCAAAATTCAATCAAACCTCCCATAGTCATTCTTTAGCAGTTATCGCAACCATGTCGCCGAAGCCTACGTCACCTGCACCTGCACCGTCCGAGGCCACTGCTGATCAGCCCAAGGGTCGCACCCCAGACAAGTCCCTGTCAGAAGAAACGCCGAAGTCTCAAGATGGAGATCATGGAAATCGCGCAACTCCCGTCCCGTCCGTGCCATCTAGTGGCAGCGAGAGCCCTAGCCGCCAATCCCCAACACCATCAATATCATCGCGAGAGTCGGGTGAAGCCTCACCGGTAGCTAGAGCTGATCCTACCGCGGATGCCAGCTCGGGCGCTCCACCTCTTCCGAACGAGCCACCCCCAGCCGAAGACGACGGCTGGGATTTTCATTGGGACGCGACGAGCCAGGCATACTTCTTCTACAACCGATTCACTAACGAGACCACATGGGACAACCCTCGAATATCTAAGAGCGACACTAATGCAGGGCCGTCTGCTCAGCCTGAAGCGCCACCTGGCACCGCCGAACCTCCGAAAGACGAATCCCTTCCTGCTGGCGGTTACAACCCGGCAATCCACGGCGATTACGATCCCAACGCCTGGTATGCCCAGGGCAACAAACCAGAGACTACACAGCAAGGACAACTGGTTGATATGTCAGCCGCGTATGCTGCCATAGGTTCCTTCAACCGCTTTACGGGTCGATGGCAGGGAGCCGACCAGAACCCGGGCCAACACAGCGACGAGGCCAAGTCACGTCGACAGATGAACGCGTTCTTCGACGTGGATGCTGCAGCGAATTCCCACGATGGGCGCAGTTTGAGGGCTGAACGATCCGGCAAGAAGCCATCCAAGACAGAACTGAAGCACTTCAAGGAAAAGCGCCGCGCGAGAAAAGAGGAGAAACGCAGGGCATGGCTGAGGGATTAGGATTGATGAAAAAGTTTTCGGTCCTCCAAAATTGCCCCAGACCACGGGTAGCTGCATAATGCATTGGGACAGGCGTTTGATCTAGCATATGGTTCACGTTATAAGAAATAAAGGAACATGTTGTCAGCTGGATATCCGAGACACGGCATCACATGGCATCCCCTTGCCCCTTCCCCACCCCCAAATCGGTACATAAGGCGGGCTTGGGAACACGAGACGTTGCAACCTTCGAGAAGTTTTGGTGGGCTGGCTCGCTTGAATGTTGTGCTCGGCTGTGTGAGATAAGGAAAGTCGAGACTTGGATGGACTCACTCACGATTAGTTGGCAACTCGGAATTATACCCTCGCACTCTTGATTATATATATATATTTTTATGTTCTTGACTATAACTATAGTCGTCGCAAAATACACTCATAGTTCAGCTTACGTGTCTTCGGATTTGGGACTCAAATCTTTATAGTAATTACCATGTGACGAGGCAGACGCATGCAGGAACACTCGGAGCGAAGCAGGAGTGGTAATCTGGCACTTTTCACACGTTCGTCTCATATGTTACTCTTACAGCTTGGTGGCTTAGCTTAGTATGAACCCTCCTTGTCGACTCTCTCGCCCTAATTATTCCTCCTCCTCCTCCTCCTCCTCGTCTTCCTCGTCTGAGTCGAGCTCCATATTTAGATGGACACTCTCATCGTCACTCTCTTCCTCCTCCTCTTGACCGGTCTTGGCCATGCCGGCCTGGCTCGGAGCGCCCAGACTAACCGGTGCGTCGGTCGATGTTGATTCGGTTGACTTCTCGACTTCCACTCGCTTAGAGATAGAGATATCCGCAATCTCATCCGCACTCTTTCGCTTGAGCGAATTACCAGGGACAACGGGTTGTACAATCGCTGCCGTCTTGCCGGATCTGGCCAATGGCTGGATCGCTGGTTGCGGAAGGAATGGAGTCTGGATGGTCTCGGCGGCTCGCACGGGGATGGGACTCGGCGCTTTGGAGGGCTCGGCTGCTGCTACAGGAGGGAGTTCTGTGTCGAAAAACGAATTATCAAGCCGCTGCCCGAACGAGAAGTCGTTTCTTGTTCGCTTCTTCGCCGGCGGCTGCTCTTCCTCTTCGTCGACCTCCATCCCATCTTCGACGTCCTCGAAATCTCCCGCGACCCCGGTGGCCAGAGGTCGGAAATTGAAGCGCAGAATCTCGACGCTTTCGTCCTGGGGAAACTGCTGGACAAGGTAGGGTAGGATAACTTGCGGCGTTCTGCCGCTCCTGTCTCGAGAGGGGTGGAGCACGCTCGCTACTTGCGCGTCGCGAAGCCGACAGAGGATGGCTGTCCTCAACATCCGAGATCGAAGGGATGAGGGGAGGTGTTGCTGGGGCACGTGGCTGAAAAGCGTGGGCAACAATGCGCTAGCCGCCGATATGTGGTCTTGACTGAGTGATACTGGCATTGACTCGTCTTCGGCTCTGTTAGACAGGAACGCGTCAACATTCTGGTTGATGGGTTTTGACTTTGAACCATTTGGTACTGTAGTAATTTGTTGTCTGGGACGCTTGAGATGACCTGCAGCGCCTAAGAGGTCGCGGCAGCACGACTTGATGACCAGGCTTAGCCCTTCAACGGTGATCTTAGCCATAGTTGGTCCACATAGACATAAGATCTCCTTTAGTAGAAGAAACGCAACCAGCCGAGCATGAGGTAACCGATAGCTTGATTCAAAAATCCGCAACAGTTGGTCCAATGTTTCTTGTGCCACGGGGACATAATTTCTTTTCAGACGACGAGTCATTACAAGGAGGAGTCTCATCGCCGCGACTTGTATGTCAGGAAAGACTATCCACAGCTCATCTTTCTCCTCTCTGCCAACAGCTGGGTTCATCTGAACGGATTCAGACCGGTCCCCACCGGGGTTTGGTGGCATAATTGACGATATTCTTGCAGTGACGTCGATAATCGCGCTGATTGGAATTGTTACGGCGGTTTTTGTACGGCAGCGAAGATAATCGGCAATGAAACTAATCAAGCCAATCATCCTTTCGCTTCCAGCCTGCACACCGACCCAGGGAGGAAACTGTTCGGCGAGGTCACTGCCGCCCTGAGATTCCCCATCGAATTTGACCGGCTGAATTGTATAGCCTGACGTCGACTCCCAAGTTTCTTCGACAGCTCGAAACACATGATCAGCGGTCGTATGTAACGTTTTGATAAGTCCTTCTACATGTCTAGTCCAGTCGATAGAATCGCCACCCTTCGGTGTCGTCATATGCAGCCGTACTACTAGATGTCGACTACTCTCCTGTAACAACTCTGGGACTAATATGCCATCCGAGCTGGTCGGAACAACGAACCGTCGCGCCTCAGCTTTGAAATCTGTAGTAAATCGACGCAAGGTCGTAGGATATAGGGGTATAAGAGTTGATAAGGCCTCGAAAATAGTTTGAACGAGGCTATATGGAGCTTTTGCCGCTTTGCTGGAGACTGGCGGTTTGAGAACCTGTAGACACGCCGTCGCGAATGTAGACAGTGTAGGAGTGACAATCTCTCGCACTAGAGTTGGGTATCCATGCATGAGAGTATATATCTTGGTAAGAGTCACAATGCATAGGTCTTTGGTGACTGCTGGATCCTTCTTCTACTTCGTGTTAATTCCTTCTGCTCAAACTATGGTCATTTCGGAACTCACCTGGAGGATAGAAAGCAGCCCTCGGACCCACGATCCGGATGCTTGAAGGCACTCCCAGCCGCCACTTTCAACAACAGCCTTTACCAGTGCAGCCCCAACGAAGTGACCCTGGGTACTTCTACCATCAAGAAGTGTAGATATCTGCTTTTGCAGCAACACCACCGCTTGGGAGGGATTTTCGGTGCTCTTGGCCTCTTGAGGTGTCGACAGAGGCTCTTGACACCGCATCACATCTTTAAGAAGCGTTGGCAGTAAAGCTGGAAGATGTTCTACCTTCGTCGTTATCAATCTGCGACAGATGCTCCGAAGCTCTGGTGGCAACGTCACGAGAGCCATGACTGCTAGAAGTGGCGCCTTATGTAGATGTATAGCTTTGTCCTAATGCATCTAAAGGTGAAGCATTATAAGATCGCAACGGGACTTATCAATTACAGTTTCCCGACGCCGTTTATACCTAATCATCTAGGTAAGTCGAAAGTAAAATCCGAGGGTAGGTGAGAGGCAATTATGTGAAAGCAACTCGTCTCATATAATCGTGATAATGAGTTCTCTCTATCGAAGGCCTACCTCTTCATGAAGATGCTAGGCGCAGTCTCATCGAATACTCAAATTTTCATTTACATTGGCACCTGCATCAATTGTAGGTATGGAGGTATGCAAGTAAACCCTAGAAGTGGACTGTCAGGGATGATGATTCAAAAATTCCATACTATGGATTTGCTGCTTTTAGACAGGCGGGGCCAAGCCGTGGAAATCTTTAGTTTATGCATTTCGCGAAAGAATTGGATCCCGTCGTGCATGTGCTCTGATAAGATGCCCCGCTAAAAAGTTTATCGATAAATATTTTGCCAAGCGGTAAAGTCCAATTCTTTTGCTACCAGGCGCAATTGCGACAGAGGATTCACTGGAAGTCATTTCTGGTGATAATTACCCCGAGAATTCCAGCATGGCAAAGAAATTTGTGCCGCGCCAGCGCAAACATAAAGTACTCGCAAGGCAGCGTGCGGCTGAGAATGCTGTTCACGATCTCGGCAAGGACAGCAATGCCTCAGAAATCCTACCAGAGGCCCAGAGACAACGGGAGGAGAAGAAAGCGCAGCTTAGAGAACAGCTAAAAAACGAGGGAGTCAAAGTGAGCAGCAAGAAGGCTAAACGCCTCGACAAGTACGTGGATAATAAGCTCAAGAAAGACGAGAACCGAGTACGTGAACCACAAAGTCTTTCCCAGCTCCTAAAATACAACCGAGGACTACTACGCATTGTTCTCAACAAAGCTCAGCCAAGTAAATACTAACTATAATTTCCTGTCATTAGGCCCTTCTCGCCCAGCTTGCAAGCCAGAAAATCGACACCAGCCTTTTCGCCAGTAGTCGAAATCTTGGCCAGGGGAAGCAAACAAAGAGGCAACTTCTTAGTAGAGCACTGAAGGAGGAACAAGCTGGAATTGGAAACGACGACCAACGAGGACTATTGTACCAAAAGCGAGACAGCTCCGGTAGCGAATCCGAAGAGGACGATGCTGATATCCCCCTGGAATTGGCTGCGAATACGGCAGAGTTCAAGACAACCTCAGGTTCTGGGAGTCCGGACGTGAACAGCCAGCCTAAGCAGCCTCAACTTGTAGTAGGATCTGGTTTGAAGCGCCCGCTAGACATTGATGATGAGGGTCGGCCAGTAATTGCCAAACGAGTTAAGAGGGGTGGTATCAAGAAGTCTAAACGAGACGCAAGGGATGAGAAGGGATTTGAAGAGTACGAAGAATGGAGTGGCTTTGGAAGCGACGAGGAAGAAGCACAAGGTGGCAAGGGTACAGCTGATCTGGAAGATCATTCAGACAATGCTAGATCATCAGGTGAAGGTTCTGCAACATCTGATGGCGGTAGTGAAGGCTCAACAGATGATTCAGAAGATGAAGATATGGAGGCGGCAGACCCTAAAGAAAAGTCCTCTGCATTCAAAGCCTGGGCTCACCAAGAACGGAATAAAGCTCTAGGTTACCAACCTGCTGAGTCTACCCCGGCCATCCTAGATCTACCACATCCTAAAGACTTCAAACCCCGGCCGATAGAGGAGGATCCTCTGCCTCCAGAGCTACAGCAGACTACGAATACCACTAGAAAAGCACATGGTGTTACTATCCTCAGAAACCCTGAGATCCAAGAAGCTAGACTAAGACTTCCCGTTGTCGCAGACGAGCAGAGAATAATGGAGGCTATCCATAACAACAATGTTGTTGTGATATGCGGTTCCACTGGCTCTGGCAAGACGACTCAAGTGCCCCAATTCCTCTATGAAGCAGGTTATGGAACGCCGAACTCTCCCACACCTGGGATGATTGGAGTTACTCAACCCCGCCGAGTCGCTGCTGTAAGCATGCACGAACGTGTGAAGCAAGAATTGGGAGCGGATACCAAGACAGTCGCATATCAGATTCGGTTTGAAGGCACTACCGATGCCAAAACTGCCATTAAATTCATGACAGATGGTGTGCTTCTTAGGGAGGTGTCCCAAGATATCGCTCTTCACAAGTATTCAGCTATCATCATCGACGAGGCCCATGAGAGGAGTGTCAATACCGATATCCTTATTGGAATGCTTAGTCGCGTTGTAAAGCTCCGTGCCGAGCTTTCTCTCGAGGATTCCTCTATTAAACCCCTGAAACTCATCATTATGTCCGCAACATTGAGAGTTGCCGACCTCACGCAAAATCCAAACCTTTTCCCTACCCCTCCACCAGTTATAGAGGTCGAAGGAAGACAATATCCAGTCACTATGCATTTTGCGCGGAGGACGCAACATGACTACGTCGAAGAAGCTTTTCAAAAAATCAGTCGAGGCCACCGGAAACTCCCACCGGGTGACTTTTTAGTTTTCTTAACAGGCCAGAACGAGATAATGCAACTAAGAAGACGACTCCAGCTCGCCTTCAATAAAACTGCTTCAGCTCGTGGGCCACCTGTGCGTATAAAGGCTAGCGAGGCACCAGTTGAGGCTGAAGATGTGGACTTTGGCGACATCGATGTAGCTAATGTATCGGATGATGGTATTTCCCTGTTAGACGAGGAGGAGGAAGACGCCGAATTCAATATATCTGATGAAGTCGGTACCGGACCGATGAAGATGCAAGTCTTGCCACTCTACTCTTTGTTACCAACTAGAGAGCAGATGCGTGTTTTCGAGCCGCCCGAGGCCGGCTCAAGAAAGGCAAGTCCTATATTCATAAAAGTAATGGCTCAAATTAACAATTTCTTCCTAGATTATCTTAGCTACAAACGTTGCCGAGACGAGTCTAACAGTCAGTATTTACAATCCCATACCTCCCTCCTTCGAGTCTCTCCCACCCTTTCATTGCCTATGGGAGTGATCGCTAACTTCCAACTATTTTTACCTAATAGATCCCAGGGATTCGTTATGTCATTGATTGTGGTCGTTCCAAGGAGAGGCGCTACGATAAGTGAGTAACATCCGAACTTCTGTATCATTTTTATAAGTAAATCCCAGGAAAAGCTTAAGTGAGAATTATACCCAGAGAGTAATAGGGATATTCAAAGGCTCAAACATAAATCATTTTGTTAAACATCGACTTACAGAGCAGATCGCTAACTTACTTAACTTTCGCAGACTCACGGGCATTCAGAGTTTTGAGGTAAATATAACTCCCGCCGAAGGTTATCAAATGCTGCTAATGATTACCGTGTTATAGGTTGGCTGGATATCCAAAGCTAGCGCGAATCAACGTTCTGGTCGCGCGGGAAGAACTGGTCCTGGAGGCCATTGTTGGAGGCTCTATTCCTCTGCTGTTTACGAGCGCGATTTTCCTGAATTCTCAGAGCCCGAGTTGCTCCGCACCCCCTTAGAGGGTATCGTATTACAGCTCAAGGCCATGGTTAGTGTTCCAAAGTTCCTTACTTCCATCTACAGTTATGATGAGTCACATATCTAATTACTAGGTGTCGTGCTCTTGAAACAAGTTTCTAATAAGTTCATCGAGTAATTGCTAACTCCATAATACGAATAGAGACTTCAGCATGTCATCAATTTTCCATTTCCAACACCTCCAGAGAGGCAAAGTCTCGTGAAAGCAGAGAAACTTCTATCGTACTTATCTGCTGTGACTTCTAGCGGTCAAGTTACTCCAATAGGTTAGTTTTCGAAAGTTTCGTAGCTCGTACGTAGCGCGAGAGGAGATTCCCTCGTCAGGTGCCTCTAGTGTCTTTCACTTCTGACATTGATCGGAGAGAAATTGCTAACTAGCCCCTGAATGCAAATAGGTTCAACAATGTCGGTATTCCCGCTAGCACCTCGATTTGCCCGAATACTTCTCGTGGGCCATTTACATGACTGTCTACCTTATACAGTCGCAATGGTAGCAGGACTTTCGGTACCGGATATCTTCATCCAAGAGAACCAAGCAATCCCCCAAGCATCAATATCTGAAGATTCTACATTCAGAACCCAGGCCGACGTAATTGCCGAAGATCACCGGGCTGCAATAGCACGGAAATTTCGCTCCATACAGGGGAACTTTCGTTTCCTAGATGACAAATCAGACGCAATTAAATTGCTCCAGGTTGTTGGTGAGTTTGCTCATGAACCTACGGAAGAGTGGTGTGAGAACCACTTCGTCAGGTTCAAGGCTCTACAGGAGACCCTTAAGCTCCGACAACAGATAGTTGAGCTCCTTCGGACTCACATTGATGCCTTCAAATCCATCAAGTACCAGGAACAACTCGACCCGCCAACTTCTAAGCAGGTCTCTGCTCTCAAACAGATGGTAGCTGCTGGTTTTATTGACCAAGTGGCCATACGAGCTGACCTGTCACCATCGCCGCCAGAAATTTACAGAAAACCAAGAAGAGCTATAGATGTACCGTATATCCCCTTAATACCTATCGGTACAGAATCACGGGAAGTCGAAGATAAGCTTGTCTATATCCATCCCTCATCATCCTTGGCGCATCTTAGCACCCAGGAATGCCCACAGTATATTGTTTATTCCTACCTCCAGAAGGCCGCAACTAAAATCGATGGCAAGACGCCCAAGACAAGGATGCATGCGCTGACTGATATCACCGGCGCTCAGCTATCAGCTCTAGCTAAGGGGACACCATTGATTAGTTACAGCAAGCCAATCAAGGAATTCAAGAATCCAGAGTGTGATGGACGAACAACCAGAGAATGTTTAGTAAAGCCTTCTCTGAGAGCGGAGGGTGTAGGAGGTTTCGGCTGGCCATTGCCGGAAAAGGTCGTGCGTCAGAGGAAGGTGGGTGGTAATTGGGTTGTTGAATGAGATCGGTCTGCTGTCCATGGGCAGCAAAGATTGGAGAGTGAGGACTAGCAGCTAGACTACGGTCTCTAGGGATCGTATTCTGCGGGGGACAACGCCACTAAGCGGTCGGGTCAGGTAAACCGAGTAGTGAAGGTTAGACAGGTATTCTGGCCAGCTTCCACTTACCGGCTTCATGTCATCGATAAAGGCGACGAGGGTATCATCAACAGAAAGCATGGATTGTAGGGCATTGGAGTCAAATTATTTTCCTCCGAGAAGGCGGGGCATACATTAACTGAAGCTACAGTTCAGCAACAATAGCAGACCGATGGCTTATGCGACACGCGTGAGCAGCTTGACACCATTCAAGCCGGCGATTGCGGAAATTGGATTGTTGTCTCGATCTTGAATGACTGAATTGCAAGAGGTTGAGATATTCGTGGGACTTCAGAGCTTTACTCACTCAATACTGTACAATCTTGTATGGGGTGCTTCTGTTTCATTCAGAACGGAGCTTACCTAAACTAAGGTCTCATTTGAAACGGTGTTTATTGTACAGATTATGCTTCAACTCTTGATATTTATGTAACCATTGAAGACCCGCTTTTGCAGGCACAACGGGCCCGCGAGCATGGATCATATGCATTAATGCTTAAATTACCGTATTGAATATGCGGTGGGGCCTTTCCCTAAAGGAAATGATGACATAGGTACTTTCCTAGTGGAGGTTACCCCTGGTGCAGCGCGATTGATTTACAGGGGGGTTGGAATTCTGCAATTCCCAGCTTCGCGAACCTGGGATACAATTTACCCAACAACCCCCTGTTAGCAGCATCCGCGGGTGACAACGACTACACCTCCGCCTCGTCAGCATATATTAACACTAGCCCAACCATCCTTCACGATCGACATGATACTGAGACACTCGATTGCTCAATAGCGCGTTTGCTTGGACCCTAGGTGGATCGAATTAGAGGAGCAGTCGCCAGGATGAGTGTGCGTGGTGTCCTCAGGTGCCGTGACGTGGCTGTCGCAAATGCTGATATCTAAATGTCTAGAAACCAACCAAGGCAGACCAGTATCTCGTGCGACTGGGAGATGCGAGATGCGAGGGCAGGTGGGATGAAGTGCCCGAACTGGTGCGCAAGGTTCGCAAGCATGCTACTGACAGGTCATGTACGATATAGTAGCCCTCTCTTGTAAAGAAAAGCCACTGACAACTCCACGACAGGCCTCACGACAACCGCCGAAACCGAATTTGCTATCGCCAAAGCTTCTCAGAAGCAGAAGTCCGGCTCAAGGCCTTCCACCGCCGTTTCGCCCAACGATCTAGAAGTTGCAAAGTTTCTCCCCAAACTCCTCGACGCTATCAACAGCGAGCAGACTTACCTCGAAGACAAATTCCAAGCACAGATATGCGTGGGATGGCTGCTCTGGACTGTCGGCGAATATGATGAAGCCTCAGAGCGGTTGCCACAGAACGTCGACAGTGCTCTCGCTCAGTATGAACGTTCGGACGACTTGTCTGAATGGACCAGGGTCTCTATTTTGAAAGCCGCATATCTGAAGGCTAATTGCCTGTCGCGGAACAATGAGAGGCTTCAGGCGCTTTCCATTTTTGAATCTGCTCTAATCCCCCTTTCGCACGTGTGGTCCGGACAGCAAGGCGGCAAGCAACTGCGGTTCTGGGCCGAGCTCTTCCTAACTGAGTATTGTATGTTGCAATCTCAAGCTCTAGAGAGAGGCGAAAAGAGCCTTGCAGAGTCAAACTCTTTGGCCCCGTTCCGTGCGTGGGCAAAATACTGGGAGGTGGCCAAGGCCCAGGGAGCCGCGTTAGCTGGTGGCTACGGCTTCCGAGGAGCAGTGCCGCGTAGAAGAATCTGGAATGAATATTACGCTTCCATCTCTGGGGTTCTTCAGCAGGACTTACCCTTTCCTACTGGGCATGTCAACGCTGTCACCAACGAGGCGTCTGCTCGAAACCAGCTCCGTATGGAATTAAAAAAGGTGGAGGTAGCTTATGAAGGTCTTTTGCTCAATGAAACTTCTTTCCCGCGAGCTGATGAAGAAAGGGAAGAGGTTGAGAACTTTGCTGCTGCTGTGATGAGGAACTGGAGCGTCCTGAGCGGCCGGGAGTGGCAAGAGCACGACCTCGGCCCCGGTGGCAAAGAAGGTCTTAGCCGGGGGGTACTAGATATTCTTTACCGCGCGGCGACTAGGACCTTTCATTCTACAGCCATTCTGCGGTATCTATTCACTGTCCACCTTTCAGTTGCCGAGTTCGATCTAGCTTTCCATGCGCTCGACTCATATCTAGACATTGTTAAGAAGGGAAAAGCTCGAGTTGACAAAACTGGTCATCCCGAACCCAGTCTCGATGACGACGCTACGGTCTTGGAGACAGTCTCTCAAGCAATAACAGCTCTGTGTAAATACGGGTTTCGAGAGGCTGCGGAAAAAGCACGCGACTTGGGAGCAGACTTAGAAGAGATGCTCCGTAGGCTGCCTACACCACTTCCAAATATGGAGGACAATATCTCGACCTTGGACGAAGAGAACGGAAATGGTGTCATACTCCATCCAAGGATATCCAGTCACGTGCATAGCCTAGCGTGGCAAGCCATTGGTATCTCACAAGCTCACTGGTCTCGTACTACATATGATACGTCTGCGAGAACTGAACTTCAGGCGAAGGCGATCAGAAGCTTTCAGAAATCACTATCTCCCGAAAACGGCAACCCATCAGATGTTAGGACATTGTTTTCACTCGGTCTCTTACTAGCCGAACAGAGAGAACTCACTGCAGCTACTGATATCGTCAAAGCTGCTTTAATGTCGAGTAAAAAGACTGGAGAGCAGACTCTCGAGACTAAGTCATATTGGCGGGAGAGGTCGCTTATCCCTCTTTGGCACTTGCTTGCACTTCTTTTAAGCGCCAGACAGGAGTTCATAATGGCTGCGCGAGCTTGTGAGGGAGCATTCGAGCAATTTGATGACCCCACGGTTTTGTTTGGGCCACAAAGCGTGGAGGGCATATATCGAAGCGAGCACCTTAATGAGGCGCAGGGTCAAAACGAAAAGGCCGAGGTAAAAGGTCTTGTTGATGAGATGGACGATCTCGAGAAAGAGGGCATAATCGAAGTAAAAATGACACAGCTTGCTCTTTTGGAGCTCTTAGAAGGGCCAGAGGTAGCAGTAAATGCGAGTCATGAACTCTTGGTCCTATATGCGCGGTTGTTCGGAGGCATGCAGCCAAATGCGTCAGCCTTGGCCCAGAAGCCACCACCAGAGGCGCCAAAGAGCTCAGCTGGTACACTGCGAAGCATAAGGGGAAGCATATTTGGTAGTAGGTCAGATAGAGGCTCACGAGTTCTGAGACGGACTAGCATTCTGGACAGTGAGAAGAACGCGGCTGGATCAGAAAGACCTCAAACTTCACAAACAACCGCTAGCGCCTCTGGTTCAGCTCCTGCTATACATGTCACTAAAGAAAACAGAAACAACAGAGACTCTTGGCGCTCTAGTAGGTCAGCAAGCGTTCGCGGGCGCAGCGAATCAAACAGGAGGAACAGTTTGAAGAAGCGGGACAGCAGTGGCCAACAACGACGGCGAGCGGTTAGTAGCGGCGGAACGCCTCGTGAGTCTACTTTGGTTGACGGTGAAAACAATCCCGCACCATTGGATGACGGAGAGGCTGGTGAGCGGCCAGACTACGTCTCATGGAGCAGAAACAACCTCGCTAATCAACCGTCAATCTCAAAAGGTCGTGGCTCAGTGCGGTTCGACGCGACTAGTTCGCCAGCAAAGGATTCTACAGTCGGTGGTGGCAACCTAGTTTTGGAATCTCTGTCACCTCCAAACCCGCTACCGATGGTACACTTTCCAAAGGAGCAGGTCAAGCGTCAAAGACAAACCATCCTAATCAAAGTATGGCTCATGATCGCCTCGTTTTACCGGCGCTCCGATATGTATGAGGACGCCAGAGGTGCGATTGATGAAGCAAAGAAGCTAGTAGATAGCCTTGAAGTTGAGATCGTCAAAGATACCACTGGCTCCGTAACTTGCAAGAACCCGGGTTGGGGTGGAAAGAAGTGTGTTGAGGAATTATGGGGTGACATGCGGACCGAGGTAAGGCTTTACCAATGGTTCTAAACTATTCAGCTAACGTTGGCATAGATGGGTCATCTCGCAGTTGCTGAAGGCACACCCTATGTAGCGAGAGGATACTTCGAGGAAGCTTTGATGCACTACCCGGATCACCCTTCGGCTATCGTTGGACTATCCAATATTCTTCTCGATATCTATAGCGAAGTGATTCTGCCACCCCCTTCCGTCCCTGGTGTTATTCAACCAGATGGGCAGCCAATCGGCTTAGTCAGCACAAATTCTGGTATCAACTCGCAGTCTAAATACCGAAAGACAGAAACCAGCTCAGTACTACCATCCACACCACTGGGACTTGGCGGCGATGTCCCTGAGGATCTAGCTGCTGCTACACCGACCACAGCGTTCTCCCCTGTGCCTAAGTTGACTAGTTCTTCAACAACAGAAGCACTACCTGCTCCCCACAAGGCGGTTTCACTCCCTCTCATTGACCGACTTGCTGCTCGCGATAGAGCCTACGGATTATTATCTGGTCTTACTAAACTAGGCACGGGTTGGAATTATTCGGATGCATGGTTTGCATTAGCCAGAGCACATGAAGAGAGCGGTCAACTAGACAAAGCCAAAGACGCGCTATGGTGGTGTATAGAACTTGAGGAAGGAATGGGTGTCCGCGATTGGAATTGCGTCGGTGTCAATGGTTATGTGCTCTAGACCAAGGCACACTATGGACATACTCAGCGGGTGATATTTCTACTATGATGGGCAGGCATACTTCCACCATCTGTATACATTGAAACAGGCGGTTGGTCCGGGCTATGCTTGTGGAAAACTAGTATATGCGAGAGATCTACCGGAAAAGTGCATGTACTTAATTCTTTTTTTTTCCCCTTTCGGGGAATTTTCCATTCGGCTAGGACGACACCATCACAAGGGCCTCTGTTCTAGACCTAGATTGATACCCATCATGGCGTGTTTGATTTCTTGGTGATATCATTAATTACATATACTCAATTTAGAAGCTTACCCCCGGTTGCGATTAGATAATTGTCGATTTTGAGGCTACTATATTTAGTTACCGCATTGCCCGAGAACTCAGTCAAAGTTAAACATATAAGTGCTCTGCCTTGATATAAGGTCGCCGCTTTACGCCCAGCTCTCCTGGTTTAACAGCATTTTGCCTCCAAAGTTGGCTACACAACCATGACCAATATTTAGACCCCCCCTCTTACCTGAACTAGGAAACCAGTCCCGAAGTGAGATCATGATACCATAACCTAAGGTAGTTAGCTGTTTCTAAAAGTTAGAGATGTTCTGTAACGAGACAGGGTCTTCCTCGCTTTCAGGTCAAACTCAAATAGCCAAATACGACTTCTCTTACTTAACACTCCCAACTCTAAAATCAGACGGATGACACGGAAGCTTCAATGCTGAGTGAATCATCAAGACAGCCCTACCCGCTGGAGCTTATGCCAGTGGTCGGCACCCATGACCTTGGTCCTGGAATCATCGCCCATGTCTTGCACGGTGGATCGTGATGAGCAGTTAGACCTGTTGACTCCTTTTTATTGGTCTTGCACGCCCTCCGCACCCGCACTTTAGCGCCCTGGCCTGGGTGCTGGGTTCTTTAAGCTTTCCACGGCCGGTAAATACAAATACTATCTCTATCTTGTGAAGATCGTTCCTTGTTCGGTATAATATGGACCACAAAAATAGACAAACTTTTCTCAGCCCATAGAGCAAAACTTGGAGGATCTGGCTCACAAATGGATTTACTATGTATGGCCTTGGAAAGCTTCATATTATATCTTCGGAAGATCTAGATGACTCCATAATGGCCACAGGTGAGGCAGTACTGTCGTCACCTGTGAACTCAAACGGTATCGACACCACATATGTAGTCAGTAAGTGCTACTACTAGACTCGGATCTCTAAGTCGAGGTGGAATACTTAAACTCTTAAGCTTGGCCTCAGAAACACGTTTATTTTCTTCTATCGTTCTCATCATAATAACGGGAGGGACAGCTTTTACTTAGGATACTAGTAAAAAGCATATATCTGCCTACATAATATCTCAATCTCACCAGATCCCATTACCCCTTAGTTACTCTAGTAAAGGACATAGTCCGCTCCTATATATCGACATGCAGATCACCAAATCTCTCCTGGCCGCCGCCCTTTTGCTCGGCCCAACCACCCTCGCAGCTCCGGCCGGCGAGCCCCTGACTCCCATAGACGCACGTGCCGTAGCCGATGTAAGTTGTTGTCTACCCCCTTTTCAATCATTTAACGTATCACCCTCGTAATGGCAGTCTCATCATCGTATATCCTTATTCCTTGATTGTGACAAGAAGATATCCTAAAATCTAATCCTAGACGGCACATGCCATTACTGACAACTCGTATCTTCTAAAGAACGACGTGCCGGTTCTCGAGCGCGGCGACGACTACCACAAGGATAAGGGCCACCACCACCACCACCATCGCCCTCACCATGATCACGATGGCCACCACTTGACCCCGAGGGGCGAGGAGGGCTACCCCACCGGCAATGGCAAAGGCGGATACGGCTACCCTCACGGCTACCCTCACAGCTACCCTCACGGCTACCCTCACGGCTACAACGATTCCAAGCATGGCGATGACTGCGGCAAGAAGGGAGATGGCTACGGCAAGGGAGGATACCCGTACGGATATGGAGGAGGTGGAGGACATGGACCCGAGTAAGATGGTAAGTAGTATTTAGTCAATGTGTTTCTCTCATAAAAGGGGGGTTTGGAAAAAGTATATATATAATTATGTGTTGGTGGTTATGAGAGGTGTCTTGGTTTCGATATATTTAATTGCAACAACCAGGGGGGGAAAACTCTAATTACCTAGGTATGTTAGTTCATACACATATCTCATGCGACATGATGCACATACACATAAGCCTGCATGTACTGGGTTACAGTGGCCTCAAGTCCATACGCCGTGCTATTGAGACTAAGTTTTGCGCGTTGGAAGTATTCTTGGTATCGGTCGGTAGAAAGTCTCAGGGTTGAAACACACCAATTCCTCTTACGTTAAATCTATATCATCAAGACAACAGTGTGGGGTTTCATTCTGTCTCCTTTTTATCCCCCTCTTTTTCTTCTTTTGTTAAAGTCTCGTCCTGTTTATTGGGGTCGCTACCGAACGGAGTTCTAGTAGTAATGATTAATACCGATCATATTTAAGTATATTGATCTTCATCACCGGAAGGTCTGATTACAGGATGAAGTTGATTGAAGTTGATTATGAACTCTTTTATAATTGAAAGAAAAAAAGGGGTTCCCCCCCTTTTCATGAGCTCCTGCTGAAACTTATCTGTACCTATTCTTGTTATCTGAGTAATAGTGCCAAGAGGCACACGGGGAAAGTTCGTTATGATTGTTTATATTTTCAACGACAATAATTCAATTCAAGTTCAGGAATGATAAATTCACGTGTCTCACATATGTCAAATTTTACATACCAAAAAAAAGGGGGGGTAGACATTGTATGTATTGAGGAGGAAGCTGATGTAAAGGAGACAACATAGTGTGTCTGTCAGCCAGACCAGCTGTCGGGCGTGTCCACTAAAGATGCTATCACACGTGATGGTGAACACTTTTATTCCTCATTGGTAACCACCACTACCGCATTCATCCATAACTCTTCGAAAACATATTCACCTGGGGTCTTATATCTTTTTGTTTTTCCTCTCCTCTCCTCTCCTCTCTTCTCTTCTCTTCTTATAAGACACCATATTTACTCAATCATATATAACCACTTCTTCCCTGAACTAACAATGGAGAAACACTAACGCGGGGCTATCATCTATCATTAATTAGGTGGATAAGATATTATTTTTCGTCGGGTCTTATTTTTCTCTTACTCTATCGTTTATTCTATTGAAAATTTTACCAACTTACCGCCCTTTTTCATCCGGCTATCTCTTCTTTCACGAAGGTTAGAAAGGAGAAGAAGGAATATGTCCGCTTCGGAAGAAACTCGGAACCCCGCTGCGGCCGTGACTAAGGCCCCCGACTCCAAGATAAGCGCCGACGACGGGCGTCAGTACTGGCAAAGCATCGACGCCGACGACAACGGCATGCTCGGCGGGTACCCGAAGATCTCGAGGGTCGATCTCCGGGGCTCGCGGAGCTTCCTGGCGAAGCTCGGCCTGGGCCGGAACAACGGCCAGAAGGCGGTGAAGAGGGCCTTAGAAGGTGGTGCTGGGTATGTCATCGTACGACCCTCTTTCAACTCCTCCCCTAGCCTGAGCCTGGGGCACTGAATACTCGGGAAGTAGCGGGATGGATGAAGGTTGCATGGGTTATGAGAGCTCACGTCTACGATAGCATCGGACGTATCACGCAAGGGCTGCTCCTCGAGATCGCCGAGGTCGTTGATATCGTAGAGCCGATCGCCAAGTTCACAGAGGCACTTCAAGACTATGAGGGTGTGGGACAGGTCTTCAACGTCGGGCTCGAGGAATGGCGGCCGACGACGGACGATGATGGAGATAGAGTTAGCTACGATTTGATCTGGAACCAGTGGTGCGTGGGACATCTTACGGACCAACAGCTCGTGGAGTATCTAGTCCGATGCACGTCTGTGTTGAGTGTCGGCGAGGACGGAAAGGTGAGAGGCATCATCGTTGTTAAGGAGAACATGAGCACGTGCGGGGAGGACGTGTTCGATGAGCTGGATAGTAGCGTCACGAGGTAAGTCAAGAACTGGCAGCACATCCTCATTTTCGGTCATCACTATGCACACGATAGCTAACGCGGTATCTCGCAAATGCAGGGAAGATGAGAAGTTTAGACAGATCTTTGAGAAGGCCGGATTGCGGATAGTGAAGACGGAGCTACAGCACGGGTTCCCTAGCGAGCTCTATCCGGTCCGCATGTTTGCTCTCAAGCCAAAAGAGACATGATGACATATTTCATGAACCCAAAGGAATCTTTCGTGCCTAATATGATTTATCCCCTTTTGTGACAATGCGCGGGCCTTGTATAGGTACGAGCTCGAGGGGGTGATAGAGGAGGTTTGCTTCTCGTCTATTGAAAACCATATAAGCGAGGGCCTGTTATTCCCCGGCGATAAAATTATCAATCCCTTAGTCTATGGTATTCTATCCTTTATTTTACATTGTCCAGCTTGAACGCGAACGGCTCCAGCCCCCTGGCGCCCACCTCGACCCGGAACAGCGCCCCGCCCAGCTCGACCGCGCTGTCGGGCCCCGAGCCCGGCTCCATGCTGCCCGTCGTGATGAACAGCTCGGTGCCGACGAACTGGGGGCACGTGATGTTCTGCGTGGGCAGGTTGATCTGGCCGACGACCTCGCCCGCCGGCGAGATCTTGAGCACCCGCGAGCCGCCGTACAGGGCGTGCCAGAGGTTGCCGTCCGTGTCGACGCGGAAGCCGTCCGGCTCGGCGGGCCCCTCGTGCCGATAGAAGACGCGCTCGTTCGAGAGGCGCCCGGCGCCGCCCTCGCCCCTGCCCCCGCCCTCGCCCGCTGCGTAGTCCCACGCGTACACCGTCCGCTCCCTCGACGACGTGAAGTACATGGTCCGCCCGTCTGGCGACCAGCCCACCGAGTTGGGGATCGCGACCGGGTGACGCATTGACTGAGCCGGCCTGCCCGAGCCGTCGAAGAGGTAGAGATGGCCTGGGAAGGGGAAAGGGGAAGTCCCCGTGGCGTTAGTCACGAGGCCTTTAGTAGTATTGAATTTCTTCTGTATTTTTTTTGTTCGTATGAGAGGGGAGGTCGTAGAAAAATATGTGAGAGCTAGTTGAATCATTTCCCCCTTGCTCCCACCTCCTTTTGGATCTCTGTAGCTATGAGCAGGTGAATGTCTGCTATAAAACCTGATTTTGCTCGATTGATGGTTCTGTGTTTTGATCATACAGCGAGTCATGGAAATATATATAGGTTACTGCATAGGGGTAAAAGAAAAGAGCCTTCTGTGAGAGCTTGTGGGTTTGGCTTGTGGATCGATCGGGACACCAGAGTATATCTTCGTAGTCGCCTGATACGTAGAAAAATAAAATGAAATAAAATTGAGTATCACCATTCTTACCTTCGTCCCGGACGTCATATCCGAAGTCCGTCATGGCCCCCTGCCAAAATCTGCCATGAGGGTCGACCGCGCCGTCGTTGCTGCGCAGCCTCTCGTTGCCCTTCTCCTCGAAGCGGGCGACGTACTCGTACGTGCCCGTCTTGCGATCCAGGACCGCAATGCCATACTTGGCGCCGATGAGGATCTTGTCGCGCGGGTCGACGCCCTCCACATCGGCCGTCACCCCCACGGGCGTGTCCAGCTGGATTGTGCTCAGGGACTGGGGCCCCTGGTCTAGGTTCACCGAGTGCACCCGATGCTTTTTGATGTCGACGAACCGAAGGCTGTTAGTTGCCGCCTCGTAGTACGGCCCCTCTCCGAGTCCGCAGTGCGGGTTCAGATACGCCTCCGTGACGTTCCACTGTTGGATCGCGGGCTCGGCAGCTGTAGACATGTTGTGCGCGGGCTCTGACTCTGGGTTTTGGTTCTTGTTACGAAGCTCTGGTTAGCACTGAGCAGTCGACGGAGTAAGAGGCGTTGAGCGAGCGATATTTTGTGCACACCCCCTCAAACGGCAATGTTAGTTAGGGTTTCCTAACAAAATTAAACCACCGGCGTTCCGATCTTATGGAGACCGGGTTTTTGTCTTGTGTGCGTACGCAGGTGAGTTGCTGCTCGATATTGCTCTACTGCAGTCGTACGAATTGCCTTCCGTGCGAAAAAAAAGAACCCTTTCCAGCTTACACGACATTCATATATCTATCTATCTACTTATCCATTCACTATGATTGAGTCAATTAACTGCGATAGCACATATACTTGGGGTGAAACGGGCCTCTAAGCATGAAATATAGATTGAAGTTGTTGGATTCCGTTACGGAATCCGGGCCTCGGAGCCGCGCTCCATCTTGGTAAATCTACAGGAATTTCTCCGTCTAGTTCAGTTCACTCTTCTAAGCCATAGCGAATTAGCTCTCGGCGTCTCGGCCAAAAGGCGCCGGTAGATCTCTAAGCTGCGGGCGGCTATTTTTCTCTCTTTGTCGTCAGACGGATCGACACCAGCCGCGGCAAACTATGCACAAGAAAGCCCCGGAAGATAAAAGGTGAAGGCGGCTGGGTAGACGCGCTCATTCGGAAAAAAAAAAAAAAAAGGTCATCGTCTCCAGTCTAGAACATCATTGCCAATGCACGATTGAGTCGGCCAACCTGGATTGCGGTATCTGCAAGTTGATCTTCAAGCAACATCGAGACACTGGGTGGCTTCGTGGCTGATCTCCGAACCATGGAAGACCTTGGTACCCTGACGACTTTCGCTCACTCACCGTCCGACGTCTCTCACCCAAGCCCAACCGTAGACCTTGTGACGTCTCCGTGGCCGCGGGAACCACCTCAACTGCATGTGTTTGCAATGACAGATGGTCAAGCATGATGAAAACACCGAGTCACCGCTCATTTGTTCCTGCCGGGCACCAATTTGGGCGAAAGGCGGCTGGTAATGGCATCGTCATGGTCCGGATCTGCCGCCGGATATAGCATAGCATTGGAGCACTGAGTGGGCTTTTGCTGCGTTGGTGACCGCCTCTATTGAGGAAGACGCAGCAGACCGGCCGGTGGGCTTCGTCCACGTTGTCGCAAGGATCCGCGAACAGACTTCTTGAAAAAGAGCACATGTAGCCCTTGACAGAGCGATGGATACGATACTTAGGGACGCACCGTAGTGTCGGTGTAGGGCCCGTTGCCAGTGAAGCATCTTCTTTTTAGGCACTCGGAGTGAATACATCTCCACTTGATGTGGTGGCCCCCTTGTTGAAGCCCCCCCTTGTATATGCAAGATGCACCCGCATAGAGAGAGAGAGAGTGGCCTTGCTTTTCGGGGTGGTTGGGCTTCAAAAAGAGACCATATCCCGGCCCTCGGCCTATGTAGATTAGTTACCTACTTATGCACTTATTACCAGATAGTGCTGTAGCTAGGTAGGTAGTAGTGTAGTCGTGGTCAAGGGAGACCAGGACGGACTGAGCAAATCCTTCGCGCGGTCGGCCGAGTGAAACCCGTCCCGTTCCGTGACAAGGCCCCAACGAACCACATGATCTTGGACGAATGCGGGTAAAGTCTGTTCGACACTTGACGCTCCGTGCTCCATCAAAAAAAAAAAGAAGAAAGATTTATGTTTATAAATATCAGGGCTAAACCGCCCGGACGCGGATGGCAAGCAGGGGAGACCTTTCTTCCTTTCTGTGTCTTCTCCCCCTCAGTCCACCTGGCTCTTGTCGAGTGGCTGACGTTATGTGTGTGGCCCTGATAAGTACCTCGGCGGTCCGCGGGCGGGATGCTCGAAATTTCAGAACCGTACTCTCAAATGATTCAATCTTCCGGTCACCAAGCTAGTTGGCGATCTTCATGAGCTTATTCGGCCGCCATGCCTTCGAGAACCTTTACGGCAATTACGCTGTAATAATTCGGCCACGTGCTGATGACATGAGCCGCGCTCGTATGAAGAACTACTGGCAAATCATCTAGTGACGAGCATTTTAGGGGCAACCCGGTTCCGCGGCTTGGTCTGGTGATTCCCTGCTGATAGCAATGTCGCCTAAGAATAGTGATCATCTATAGCATTGCGGTTGGAGGGTTGGCACTGGCTGATTTTTCTGGTTTTCTTCTCTTCTCCTTCTCAGCCCAGCCAGGTAGTCTATCCTAGTTCACCTACCAAGGATGCGAATATGACGAATGGGTGATAAGTGACAGGCACCCTGTAGTGACAATGTCGCGCCTCCAAGAGAGACATGCAGCTGGGACCGAACTGGACATGAAGCAACGTTGGCCGTGTTATTACCCTTGTTCCCCGACGCTGCAGACTGCAGTCATTCCTTAGCTGCAGCTGCGTTCTGCATGCCATAGCTCGTCTAACAGGCTACGTAGGGTCCCATCAATGCCCCGATCAAGATACGGAGTGCTCGGCAGAGGGCAGTCCAGATTGCTGGGTTAACCCTAATAAATGACGGTGTGGAAACATGTGCTTTGTGTTGCGCTATAAGCGCCCTTGTCAGTGGATAACTGCAGGAGTCGATATTACTAACCTCGACGTTAACTTCTAACGTAGTAGTATCGAAAAAAAATAATACACCCCTAGCTCCATAACCTTATGGGACGGGCCGGGCAAGTTTAGACGGCTGACAGCGCGATGCGTGTCGTCGCTTGATCTTATTATGCATTCTATGACTATGGCATTGTGACGCTACGAACGCGAGCGAGCGAGTTGGCGACCCCAAGCCAATAGAGCATCGCGGCTCTCTGTCACGCATATGTATAGCTTGGGTCGTCACGAAGCTATTAGCCGTCCGCGCTAAAGCTTACCAGAACGGGTGGAAGCACTTTTCAAATTAGGGGAATCTCGTCAACCCTCTACCCCAAGACGATCAAGATGGTTCCCCTACCGACGGGGGGATCACTGATCACTTATTACGGGTAGCTAGCCGTAATCGTCCCCTGTCGACGTTGTTGTCCAACGCCATTATCGACTTGTTAGTGGCGCGTGATCGTTGACCGCCACTGCCTACGATGCAACCTGGGTTTGATTAAAGTAATGATTGGTCTCATTAAAAATAAACAGATCCAAAGACACTAGGACACAAGATCCGGGCGTCCCTAGGACGTCTTGCTAGGTAGAATAGACAGGAGCTAGGTAGAGTCTCTGTCTCTCTCTGTCTCTCTATTGTCTGCTGTCTGCTGTCTGTCTGTCATTCTTTTTTTCCTTTTTCTTTCTAGTCTTAAATATTCTGCAATATCACTCACCCCCTTACTTTTTTGTAAGGCGGGGCCTCATAAGTTTCATGCTGCTGTCTCAGAGAAGGGCGTTGAAGATAGGCCATGGAAGGGAAAAGGAAAAGGAAAGGGAAAATAAGTTTCTGACGTGTACCGTACTGTACACACAACATCATTTGTAGCGCCTGCAACGCCACGCGCGAGACAGTACCACTAACTAGTGACGGCATCTTTGAAATTGGCTCATTATTCTATGTCTCGGACCATATTTTTTTTTTTGAACTTCACAAGGTACCTAGTATTCTCCGATCGCGTGACAATCCAGGGGGGAGCTTATTAAAAAAGCAAATTAGGACCAGGGACAACGGCCATCCGAAATATGAGCTCTTCTGGTCGTAACGCTGAAAAACTGGCCGACCTCTCCGCTATTTCTTTCTCGAAAGTGTGGAAATATTGACTAGTCGAGACATGGTCATCCTCCAGATTCAACCAGATATTTCACGGCAGGCCTCAGAGCCACTTGCTGATCAATGCTAGAGCAGATGCGACATATTGGCCAGGTAGAGGTAATAAGCGAGGGCTGCGTCAAGGAATGCATGCACGAAATATGACAGATATGACAACGTTCACTCGTCAGGATTCATCTCGCTGTTTTCGTCATATTCGCGATGGCGGATGGCGGCTGACGAAAGACGGCACCACGTTGCCCTTCCAAAACCCCGAGGCGTCGAAACACTGCCTCGCCTAGAGACAGGTGGCTCGCCAATCGAAAGGCTACAGCCATGCTGCCACGATTTAGCAGACATCGGACTACGCCAGACAGGGTTTAGAGTGTGGCTCTCTATCCGAGCTGCTGGGTTGACGAAATCGAAGCAGAATCCTTGCGCTTACGGGATACGGGGGCAGCACGCGCTAGACAGCCCGCTGTAATAATAATACATCTCGCGCGGGAGATGGTTATGGTGGTGTTCTTCTCGAGGGGCCCAGGCCGCATACAAGGCCGCAGGGCCGCACGTACTGCACAGTACCTCGACCGGGACCTGGTGTGGTGGTCTCAATCACGCCGCAAACGTGAACAATCTGATGGTCCTTGCAGAACGTGCATGCCCCCCATATATCATTGGGTGGCCCAGCACATACAGCATACATATGCATGGACGTGAATGCCGTGACCCGTGAGCCTAACTTCCGGAATGCGCCAATGCAGTACTGGTGGACGTGCTCTTCATCGAGTTCCTCTCAATAGTTCTAGAGGTTCGGAAAAAGGAACTAAGGATCACCTATTGCGAAGACGCTGCTGGCTGGGATGGTACCATGTCTTTTAAGAGTGGCTCTCCCACCCCCCTTGCCGGCCGGCCAGCCGGGGGGTGTACGTCCTCGTGTTAAGGGGGGGTGGTCGAGGTGACGCGCCAGAATCGAGCTGCATTGCAGCTCACGTTGTCGAAATTGGCCGTAGGTAAGTTATGTACATACGTGCTACGCTATACTTGCTTCTACTTATGTACGTAGTAGATCTCTTTTCTCGCTCAAGAGTCCAAGATTTCAGTCACAGCCTTCTCTTTCCAACCATGTACAGGTCCCTTCAGGGATCAAAGGAGCCCTTGACTGGGGGTGCAGATGGCCTTTCAGGGTTTCGAGATCACCAAGGTAGTAGGGGGGAAAGCTTCATCCAAGCGTTTGGCGCATTGCGCCCCCGCGAATGACCGCCTGGCAAGCCTTCTCTGCCTGCGTCGGCGATCCTCTGCGGGCCTGTTGGTCATGCTGACAAGCCCTGACGCGACACCGCTCTGGCGTTGGGCCGGAATCAGCTTAACAGGGCGCATGTTGGTACCTGATGGCTTGGGCCAGGTACATTATGTAGGTAGATTCAGATTCGAGAAGCCAAATCAGACGACAAGACAACCAGTCAGACGAAGGCCAGCTCGAGGACTGACGACTTCTCACGAAGCCCAGGGTTGTAGCAGACCTGGTTATATCGCCAATGCCAGCACTGGAGATGGATTTCACACGGCCTACCTAGTCCGATGGACACAGCTGGCACAATAGCTGTACCTATATACTGCCACCTCAACTGTACATACATACGACACCACGCTCACTAATACGACAGCACCCTAGCTAAATACAGAACAGTCGAGGAGGGGACTTCCCGCTTCCGCGGTGTGGATGAGCCAAAACGTCGCCGGTGGATTCGCGCTAAAGCATCTTCCATCCCGCTACGGACGGTATTTTCTCGATCATTACCCACCCGCTAACCTCCAACGAGACCTTCGAACGTCGAATTTTGGCGGTACTGTACGCATGTAGGTATGTGCTGGCGTACGTACATGAGTTCCTTCGACTAGTTCCCAAAAAGCTCGTCATCAGCGCTGGCTAGCTCACGTTAGCCCACCCAGCCGAACCACCTATCTCGTCTTCCCGCTCTCGCCCCCAGGGCCCCCAGTAGACCTGTCAGTCTCATCAACGAAGAGCGCTCATCGTTCGATACATTTCCGAGGCTGGACATGATCCACCGGCACGGTATGAAAAGTCTTTGGCAAGCGCGCCTCCTATGCGTGGCTAGGCTTTACGGGAGGTTGAAATGGTTGAGCCTACGTTAGGTTCAAGCGTGGGAGAAATCCTCTTGATCACGACGGCGCCGTTGGCATCCAGGCCGTCTACCACTGATCGAGACGCTAGCCGCTTCTCCGCTATGCTAATCTGCAATTTTGACTAGTCATTGAGATCCGCTTAGGTCTAAGCCGCCGGTTTTGAAGATTGTGAAGAATATACCTAGCCAAAGGCAGAGAGCCTCTCAGCCCACCGCCAACTTTTTTTTCCCTTAAACCTATCCTGCCTATCAGATATAACTCCACCAGAGAGGAGACGCTCTCTATCATCCAATCCAGCCTCATCTGGGTCCACTAGCGGTGCATACGTAGCATTGTTCTCACCGGCACTGTCTGTGCAGAAATACTTGCTCTTACGTCTCCGTAAAGGCACATTATACTGTTCACGATGCCTTCACCCTTGCTTGCCATTGTTGGATGGATCGACTTTGCCATTGCCAGTCGTCGCTCTAGTCATTCTACAAGTGAGTGGCATATCAGTAGTTACGCTAGCAACTCCGAAGAGAGCTAGAGTATCTTTGATGAAACAGTAATATAGGTTAGCCAAAGCCTCGTTGCGGTAAACCGCGGCTGGGGAATATGAAGGGAAAAGACAAAAAAAAAAGACAAAAAAGATAAAGCTTGGGGCGGTAGAGTAGAGCCTCAGAAGAACATAGGACAACGCCTGGAGCGGTTCAGCATGCGCCCAAATATCTAGCCTCTTTATGCTTCTTGTTGAATTATTGGACGGTGGTTTTCAGCCTTTGGGAAAGTTCCCGGTTGAGAACTCATGTTCCGCATGTCTCTCCAGCTGCAGATGTCAGACATTACCTCACTTGGGACTATAGGGCTGTGGGCGCTCGTCCCGTCAAGCTTTTGACGGTTTGCAGAAGGTGCTTTTTAGTGTTCCAAAACGGCCCTCGAGAATCTTTTTTCCTCCTACCGGCGGTTTAAAAAAGCAATAGGGAAACGGGGAGTCCCAGCAGATAATACCCCCAAACTATGGGTGCCAACTTCTAAGCCCTGTCGGTGTGCAGTACCAAAGCAAGCCTGAACAAGGGGCCCCTGGAGCTTCCTGCACCCCGGCCGCCGTCCCAAACCACTCCCAACATGGGTCCCACCCCTGGTATGATTTTACAGTGATAAGAACGGGCATGGGGAGCTTCAGAGAACTGAGGCCAGGGAAACAAAGAATAAGGAAAAAAATCCAAAAGAGGCGGCTTCGCTCATGACGACTGCTCTAAAAGTGAGCAGCGTGCTCCAAGATCCAAGGCCGTTCCGGGATGCTTACACTTACCATTCGTCTCTTCCCTACATCTTATAACCGCGTACCCATCCAGCGAACCCGGTGCTAGCTCACTGCATCCGAAGCAATACCTGAGCCGGCGTAGCTTGTTGACCTATGCTTGGCCGGACCCTTCGACTCTGATTCTCCCCACGATCCCTTCTGCGAAGAAGTCATTCTACATCATTTCCCGTGCGCATTCGTCTCGAGAGTCCTGGATAAACGCCTCACGAACACGACCGTAGCTCCGGCCTACTATTCGGAACCCAGGGGCTCTAGCATTGGTAGGCTTTTCTTGGCCATTTGTTGCGTAGGGGCTTCTGATCGAATTCATGACTGGCCCGCCTGCTGCACCCTGTCTCCATTAGCCACAACCACACCCACGCTTTTCCTGTGATTAGTACAGGTCCAGTTGGGCACTACAAGCCAGCACAGGTCCATCCATCGGAGCCGCCGTCTGCTTGGAAACGTTGACCAGGCCCCTTCTCTGTCTCTGTTCCTGTCCCCTGCTAGAGTTATTACTTTAGACCCGGGGCCGGCGCCTTGCTACGTCTCGACTACAAAAACATCGAGCTTGGATCATCATAGCTTTGTAAGGAATTCCGCATACATAGCTAGATAGCCCACAGATCTACTCAGGGTTGAAGAGATATCTCAAAGGTTTCTGTATCTAATATTGCCTGGATATTGGAGCAAAAGAAGCTTCTTTCGACTTGTCCTAACTTCGCCCACTGAACCACTCTGTCGACCGCGACGATAGAAACATCTCCATCATCGGCTCCAGCTACCAACGCATCGAGAATCCCTTCATAAAATTGTCGCCGTGGCGGTCCAAGATCCCATTCTCCGGCAACCTCCTCAGCAGCCTTCCGCTCGCACCAGCGGTGGCGCGGTCATAGGATCCCAACCGAGTCGTCAAGGCAGCACGGAACGGGATTGCGGGGGACCAGGGGGGGATTGGCCAGATAGTGGTGTGACAAAGGCGGGTATTAAACGGTATCGTTCAGCGAGTGGTAGTGACGGTCCATGTCTGGGTCCTCAGGACCACCAGCCAGTAGGGGAACAGGCTTCGATGTCGCAGAGGGAGCCTACGCGCCGTTCTACTTCACCTCGGACATCGATATCTTCTTCAGTAGGCACGAGTACCTCTCCAGACTCTCTTCGACCAGGGCTTCGAGGTGGCGGTGATCCACAACCCGACAACAGGTCTTCGGAAAACGCGGCTATTCCAAGAACAAATGGAGAAAGCACTCAGCCGTTCCCGCAAAGGGGTCTCGGAGTGCGTAATATACTGAATCCTGCTGAAGTTCAGTCATCACCTGTAACTTCTAGCTCGACGGCTAGGCAAACCGAGGGAAGCGCAATGAACCTGCAGTCCTCAAGCTCGGTATTTGCCTCGAACCCCATGGCCCCGCGGCCGTTGTCATACCCGGGATACGGTATGATGAGCCACCAGCCACGAAACAACCCACCGCCCACAGGTCACCCCTCTCTAGCACCTCCCCTAATGGATCGTGGCTCTCCCACCTCACACCCGTTCCCTGCGATATCTGCGGCCAGACGAATCTTGACCCCAAGGTCTCCCCGTTCCAACAGTACGAGCTCGCCTTACCGAGCACCGACCCCCCAACAATCCCAATTCTTCCCTCCTGGGCCTCCAGGATCGAGCCGAGGTCCTCCACCAGACTCTACGCCAGGGCGACAACACCCGTCGCCGAGGGTGGGTGGCCCGCAACATCCAGCGCCGCATTTTGGAAGGGGAGATCATGCGGGAAGCGGTCCGGCAACTACGCTTGCACCATTAACGACACCCCCGCGATCTCTCTCGCAGCCAATGACTGGGCCATACAATGCGCCGCCGCGACAAGAAGCACACCACTCGCAAAGTGGTCATAGCGGTCATGTACGACAGCAGCATAGTTTCTCTACACCATCGTATCCCACCAGCATGGCCCCCAGCAACAGGGGATTCCCACTTCCCCCGAGTGATCCAAGGTGGGCGGGCGGGTACGGGAGCGCCATCCAGCAGGGGGCGGCGGGTGTCAGAGGAATGCCGGTCTCGGACGGGCAGAACATCTTCGGTATCCTTCCGACGCATGGTGAAAACATCATTGTGCCGATAGAAATGTACCAGGGCTCGAAGCAGGCGGACGAGAAGCGCCAGCGGAACGCGGGGGCGTCTGCCCGTTTCCGGCAGCGGAAAAAGGACAAGGAGATCCAGCAGGCCATGAACATTCAGAAGTTGGAGACCCAGGCTCGCGAGCTCGAGAAGAGGGTGCAGGATGCGGAGAGCGAACGGGATCGATACCGCTCCGAGCGAGACCGGCTCCGCGATATCGTGTACCGAACCCCTGGAATCAGCGAACTCGCGTACCAGGGGCCGCCGAGTCCGATCTCGTCCAGAAGTGGTGGCGGCTCTTTCGCCGACAGAAGCCCACTCGTGGCCTCCCATCCTCCTCCACAGCCATCGATGTCAATGCAGTCTTACGGGGCGGCCGATCCCGTAACGGGCGAGAGAGCATCTCGACGACGCAGAACCGATTCTCAGCTAGAGTACTCTAGTCCTACGTTCGGATCGATGCCGAGCAGCACGCTTCCTCCAATCCCCCCACCAACATACGCGGGTCCGCTATCACAGCCGGGGACACCCTCGGCCGGGGCTCGCACATCGAGACTACCGCCACTACGGCTAGACCAACCAACAGGAACGCCGACCACCGCGCCATCTAACACCAGCACGCCAGCACAAGCCTACCCTCCGTACAAGAGAGAACTATCCGGATATGAATCAGGGTGGGCAACACGACCGAGCGGGCCACACGATCCCGGCCAGCGATAAGCGCCGGGGAAAAAAAGGGGGGGTTTCAGCCCGTCACCTTTTTGCCCACGAATACTCAACTCCGAAACCACCTTTATTGTATGACGCATCTATACACATAAATACCATATACACCTTATAATTTGACTACTATATCCCTCGCTTTTTTCTCGTTATATAGCATACTGGCGCTACCGGGGGACACGGGGGAAATTGGGAAGGGGAAAGGCGTTTTTTGGGTTTAATTTACTGGGTTGGGGGGGGGGATTTTTTTTTTAAACAAACACACATATATATATATATACATATACTCATTAATCGGTATTATCAGGGAGGAAGGAAATATCGGGACAGATCATATTTTTTGCGTTTGAACGGAAACAAATTTTCTTGTCATCATTAGACTTGGTTATTTTTTTATCGCATAGCTCGGGCAACCGACGACAAATCGGGAGGGAAAGAAGGACATCGCGGAGGGAGGAGGAAGGGGGGGACAAAAACAGGGGGGAGGGTCGAGGAACGCAGAACAAAGATAAGAAAAGGGAAAAGAGGAAAAACAGATGCACAATCTCTGTTACTCTTTTCCTCTATCTCCCTTAGGTTTTAAATTCTTTTTTCTCTTTTTGCATGCATGTGTTGTCGACTTTCTTTGGAACGAGGCGGTGGTTGTCATGGTCGAGAATTGTTTATTATCTATTTACTAGGCACGAGGATGAAGACAGGAAGAACGGAGAAGATGAGAGGAAAATTCGGGAATCCCCATGGGGACTCTCCAGGCCGGTAATGAAGACACAGCAAGGAAAGAAAGACAAAAAACCACATGTGCGCAAGCACCAACCTCTCCCCCCCGCCAGAAACTTCTTACTCTCTCTCTTTTGTGCTCACTTGTTCATCTCCCTTCTCATGTTCCTACTGCCGTTTGCTTATTTGCTAATACGGAGTTAGAGGGCCTGGACGAAGGACATGTATATGTGCGTATGTCTGGTTGGTATATACTACATATCTTTTTTTATTCACGGGGTTAGTACGGAGTCTATCTGTTTCTGTGTCATAGGTTGAGGCTTGGGGTGTTTTAGGTGTTTGGCTTCTCCCCATGCTTGTTTCTGGTGTTGTTTCTGCCTTTTCGGATGCAAAACCTGGAATTGATCTTACCGTTTTCATTTTCGGTTGTAGCATCTCAATACCGGATTGTTGTGGAATCAGTTAGATTGCAGAAAGTGTAGTTACTATGTATGTATCACCCAGCTACATTGGCTTTGGATAGCTCGACCCCCCCCTTTACTTCGCTTCGAACACCAAGAGTGTTCTAGAAGGATGGGATAATGATGAAGAAGAGAAAAATGTAACAGCGCAGGGGAGCCCCTAACGTGGGAGGAGATTAGCATATCTAACAGATAGATACATAGATACTTGTGGTGACAGGTATCTAATTATAGAGAGAAGAGAAGGGTCAGTAAGCAAAAATGCCCAGCATTTAATTAAACACAGACGCTATGATTGCAAACAGGCCACCTCAATTCCCCAGGTAGCGACAACGGTTCAACAGAAACAGGGCTGTGTGAAAGGGAACATTGTGTATTAGCTGACTATATTAGTTCCGAAGTCCATGCTAACTACACAAGCTTCATGCCATAACATCCAAGACAAGATCCGCAACTAGACTGATCCATCCATTATCCCTCCCGTCTCCTCCCCGTTGAGGCATGCTACACATGTGGACAGCGACGCGAATACTAACCAGCCGACGACCTTGTGGCGGCTTCGGCAGGGGCGGATTGGCTAGCCAGGCGGACCGACCAGGTTACCTCGTGCCTCAGATAGACAAGTCTGTGACCTTACGTGGCTTCGGGTGGTGAGAACTAGTGGAACACCTTTCTCGCCCATGCATTTTAATTTGCTCGAGGGTGGCCGTCTCTGAGATGATCCATATTTGAAAAACAAGAGTTTCTGCCGTTATCTATAGCCAGGCCTTTCTAGCACACGGCAAGTGTCCCCTCTAGGCACTTTAGTCGCTTGTCGTACCCCCTAGTATAGCGAATGGGTAGGTCTTCATCTCGATCTTGTGCATGTCGACCTTCCCTCTCTACTTCTCTTTCCACTCAGGAGTATATTTCAGGGAAAATGGCCATTTTATTCCTTTTACTAGATACTGGCTCCGGTACCAGAAGGACAAGCTAATGTCCAACACTACATGTTTTTGGTCTTCTTGACGTCCTATAGAAGTTCCCTTTTTCTGCAGCGATTAGAAAGAGAGGACGCTAGGACTCAACATGCTCAAACATAGAGATGTTGGGCAAGTAGAAGTGTAAACAACCTCCCTCAGAGTTAATTTTTAAGAGGCAACATAGGTTTTACGCATCACGGACAAGAACCACTTTAACATACCCCATCCCCGGATGACTTTATTGCGCCTATATGTATGTACCTTGCGAGGACAACGAAAGTAAGATGAAGAAAGAAAGGATTTTGCGATTTGGTATCTCGATTCCGGAAGCCTTTCCCCACCCGTATATGCCACACCTTATATCCCATCAGAGAGTAAGAACCCTACCTAGGGGGCCAGCCCATCCGTACAATAAACAATAGACAACACCAGTAACCATTGCCGGAAAAGATTAATTGACATCCCTCGCCCTAGGTGCGCAGCTAGCGCGATCGTATTTGTAGATTATCCACCCATTCAGATGACAAAAGAAATTCCAAACGCCGGATTGCTCTCGTCCTTTTTTCCCGAGTTTCTTTCCGGTCCATGTTATGCATATATATGTATTACTTCCATTTTTTTCATTCTATGCCGAATGCCATCTTAGTTGCTATTATTGGAAATCTGAGGGGTGGTACAAGGGCACGTTGACAAGTGGACCGTTTGTTGGCCCCATTTGAGGGTGACCAAGTCCGTATGGCCCGAAGCTATCGGCAGGATGTAACGGCGGAGGTAGGGCCATTCCATTAGCAGAGGGAGGAGCAAAATTGTTCCAGAAGCTATCGAAATCGACTTCCGCATCACCTCCGTTAAGGGTATCAATACCCGGCCCAATGCCACCCGTAGCTGCCATGCCACTATTCAGAGACACGCTACCCTCCGGGCTCGGTTGCTGGATGCCTGGTGGCATCATGGAGGTGACTGCCGAAGGTGCCGGTGGTATTGATGTGGCCAATACGGACCGATCCTTGAGTGGTGCGACGGCCGAAGGAAAACGATCAAGTTGTTCCTTTTTACTTCGATGAAAGAAATGTGATACGGGGTCTAGATGACTATTCTGAGACAGAGTGACGAGCGTAGGTATCTTCCGCCCAGGTAAACATAGCCTCTTAGCTGTTGGCGGCCGTTCTTCATTTGCCTTATGGAAACTCTGGACAATGTATGAAACCCGTTCGGCCTGAGCGTCTCCATTCGCGCAAAATCCAAGTATAGATATAGCGCTGTGAATAGACGAGTGCGCATCAGGGTTATGGTATAGTGAAGCGAATTCATTACTCAGGACAATAAGAGCTGCTGCGAAAACACAGTGTCTATCTGTTATCAGCTATCATGTTTCACGAAGCAGCTGCATCAACTCACATGACGAAGGGGTTACTTTGGGGAAGATATTTCCCATCAAGCGCGGTTTGAGTGATCACTAATGTGTGCTGTGATGCTTCAACACATGTTTGGGCGAAACTCTCCATTCTCTGACTGAGACGCGGTGGTCTGTGACTACTTCCTGATAGGTTCTCGCGGGCGTTGTTTAGGAGATGGAGAAAAAAGGGCCTCGTGAGCAGAATGACGGAGTGGCAATGTAGGAGGTTAGTGTGAAGCACGGCAATACCTTTCGTCGGATCAATACGTCCATCCATGACTCGCCTCCAGTGTAAGGCGGGATGTAGTCCTCTATTCCAATTTTCCAAACGAACCGCAATTTCCTGTGCAACCGTGGTCGAGATCTTTCTTTTAGAATACACCCTTTTCAGGGTAATACCAATAACGTGACAGCTCTTCACAGCGGCATCGAGTGCTGCTAGATGTGTCGCCTCAGTGCTACTACTCATTGACGACTCTTCTGCAGTTGCACCTATTCTGAGGGCATCAAAAATATTTTCTGAACAGTCTTCTTCTGATATAGCTGTCGGTCGACCAAGGCTAGCGGAAAGGAAGCGATCAAGGATGAACAATGTCCTCCAAAGGTTCTTTCGAACTTTGTGGTCCTCTAGGGTGAATAACACCATGCTTTCTTCTCTGTGTAGTCCAAGAGCAAATGCAGAACGCACCGCCATCCCTGCTCGATATGGTCAGGCCATGATTTCGTAAACACAAGAAGAGAATGAGGAATCTGATCTGTATCGGAGAAGGGACAAGTTAAATTGTAGGTCATCTCACCATAATAAGCATATGAAGCGTTCCGCTTAGAAATAGCAAGCATATAGAGTGCCATTAGAAGGAGAGCTTGGATTGACCAGAAATCAGCATCTTCGAATCCGGACACTGGATCAGCGAGACCTCTAGCACTCCGGAAGAATTGCTCTGCCCGACTAACTTGCTCTGATCGAAGCTTGTCGATTACCGCCGCTTCGTCAGATCCTGGAAACGGTGCGGCCATTACCAGACCAATTGCTAACACTAGATAAAGCAGACATAATAGAGATGGGGTAACGTTGAGCGGGTCTTTGTAACACTCCTCCACAGACTTCAGGAAAGCTTGCTTGTTGAACACTTCGATGAACCCTGCAGTCTGAGCTAGTGAGCGAGACGACTCCCCATAAGTGAGGGGATACTTACGTTTATGAAGAACGAATTTATCAATATATTGGCCGTCCTCTGGTCCGGAAGAATTCCTGTGGGTCGGATGTCTAGGGGGAGAGAAATCGTATTCTCCATTATCATATGTCTTCGAGGGTCGACGGTAAAATCGGATGGCCCAGATATGTTCTCGACTATCATACGGATCCATTGTAGATACGAAAGACTCGCGGAGTCACCGACGTATACTACACCGTATATATTAGCATCCAGAGTCAATTTCGTGTTTCAGTTTGATGATACCGTCTTCCCGAAATGCGCTATAACCCAGAATAAAAGCTCCCCCCTCATGTAGCGAGGCTGTAATTACACACTGATACGGCCGAAGCTAGATCCTAAATCGATATATACCCTCAAATCACCGCGGAGCTAATAGGCATACTTACGAAGTCTTCCCGTGGAATCCTGTAGCATCCGCTGCGAAGGATAGACCTCCGCCTCATCAGCAGCTCCGCTAGCATTGCTGATTCTGGACCCAGTGTCAAAATCCCGCTCGCCGCCGAGTAACTGGGGCGGCTTTAGCTGTGGTAAATCTGGCATCAATGGTTTCATTTCCGGACCATCAGAAGGCTGATTCCACAACGGCAAGGATGGGGTGCGTCTTGTGATACTTTGACCGGCATCGACTGAGGATTTCAACATCCTTGGTGAACTCTCAACATGGCGGCGCTTAGTAGGCGACCCAAGGGATTCCTGGGATCCAGAACGGTCTAGGCTCGTGGGCGTGTATTGGCATTCAAGTTGACGCTTAGTACACGTATTACAAGGCTTCACTCCGTTGCACTATGATGGCCTTCACGTCAGCAAGCTGGTAACCGCATATAAAGTCAGGCCCACTCGGACCGGGGATGCTTGGGCGGGACTATTCACAGGGAATTGTGCACATCAAGTTCGCCAGAGTAAGACAGAAATAGACATTAGAAGACGGTTGCTGAAAGTCACAGCTTATAGAAACCCTGATGCTATTCAGGAAGAAACGCAGGACAGGACCCAGCCCTTTTGTGCCGTGTACGCTTGAGAGCTCCACATGTTTTGATTCGTATGGACCGTTGGACCCAGAACAACGACCCGTGGCCGAGGACATGGAACTCTACATTCGAGGCAGGGTGTCCTACGCTACAGGGAACAAAAGGGTAAAGGAAGAACTCGGCTGACCTTTTGTTTTCTGCGCTTACACGAGTCGCAAGCCTGGGCGGTGCGTTGCCTTTTGTCGGGGTCGACCTTAGGTCGTGTCATGATGGTTAGAACCACAAACAAGCTCAGGTCACATCCGCCATCCGACAAGTCGCCACAAGATGACAAGAGTCAAGTCGGACAATGATGACGATAGCTAGGGACGACTCGGAACGGCGCCGGGCTCGGGCTGACTGAGGGGGTCGGTCTCGGATGCGGACGAGATCCAGACTCAGCCCTATCGGGAGCCAGACGGGGTGTGGATGTCGTAGCAGGATCGCGCGGCAGACAAGACTTAGCAAGCGAGGGCAGTCCAGTATCCACTCGGCAAACTATGGAGCTCGCGATGGGCGGGACAAAGGGGCGGACAAGAGTGTAATCGAGGAGATGGACAGACTAGAGGGCGCAACCGACGGCGCTAGAATGGGCCGACAGGCGAGGGATTTGGTCTGACAACATGAAGGGATCAAGAAAAGCAAAAGAACGTCGAGACGGGCCTTAGGCGTCGGATGCGGGAGATTGACATTGAAAAGAGCAAAGCTTGGAAAAGCTTAGGGTGCGGTGGGAATGCAAGGGCCGAGTTTCTCGCAGGTGGGAGGCTTAATCAAGGATGGTAGCCCAATCCAGCCACGGTCTCGACCGCGTCCAACTTGCCATGATGATGTGACGGGGGGATGGATGAGAAATTGATGAGGAAGAAGACAGGGCGACGCATGGCCGAGGCCGTGATTGGGCAGTCTGGGAATTCCCGTTGGGTCGGGTTCATGGATGGCAGCAAAGGTGGCGTTCTGGCATCAACCAAGGCGCAGGACAAGGTAATCTTGACTTGCCCGCAGAGCCTGGCAGAGCTGGGGGGAAGCATTCCCGGACGTCGACAGATGACAGAGGTGCGTCTTGGCGTATGTAAGTGCGGTAATGCTGGATATGCTGGCCGTGGGCGAATGGCCGTTAGGTTTGGATGTAGGCGAGATAAGTCAGAGGAGATTAAGAGGGAGAAGAGGGAAACGAGGGCTGCAAGCAACAACGACTACAACACCAACAACAAGCAGCACGGTGCCTGGGAAGAAGGATGTGGCCAAATACTTATAACAAATATGTGACTGATCATATTTTTTGCTTGCTTCCAACCCAGGTTCTCGGTATATATTTTGCAAACCGACAGCCAGCAAATATGATATGTGACGGGCAGGAGGGCAGTTGTCGGAGAGAAAAAGATCTAGGTTAGAGATGACGATTGTTGCATGTGCATGTGGTTGTGGTGGTGTGGAATGGGTGGAGGCCTTCCTCGGGGGTTAACCAGATCTCAATGTAACTAGACCGCCTTAACGAGTACCAAGCTTTAGGCCCTAGGCTATCGGCTAATGCACCTAATAATAGCGTGCTGCTATTGGCTACAGTAGCTATAATAGGTCCTAATAATAAGGTTTTCTCGGTTCTGCCTATTGAAGTCAACCTAGAGGAGGTAGACCCGTAGGTTATAACTAACCCCATTATACCTTCCGTTGCCTTAGGTTAGTATACATGAGCATCTTGTACCTACGCCTACGATGATACATAGCCCGGTACCTGGGTACAAGTACATACATTACCTCATCTATTATGTATGCACTTACCTACCTAACTTCAACTAGGCATAGCTCTATTTCCCAATTGCGGCTCCAAAGCCTCGAGATCGAATGTTTAGACCATCTGCCGAGTTCTGGTCCGTCATCACGATATCTTCATCTTAGACACATACATCCGCATGCACGAATACGATGATGACGGTATCTCCTCGCTCGGCCAGCCCCCCCCCCCCCCTTTCCCTTCAAGGCATGCGCAACGCGGTCCGTACCGCTGAAGATGCACATTATTCTAGCCATTTAGAGCCTCGGATGGCCATCCGGGGTTCTGTCTTGATGCAGATTGTCAAACAGTTCAAGACAGCACTATTTGCGAGCGCCATATAGCCGTGCAAGCGGAACCACACCACCCCTACCCTTTTCATGCCTCTTTGCGTCGTTCGGATAATGCACCCGCCTTTGCAACCTATCGCCTAAGAACCGGTCCTGTCCCACTGGTTCGTGGGATTTCCCGTCCTGCAGGCCGTGTGTGATATTCTCAACGGTGTGACGTGGTGACCGCCGAGCCCGTTTTCTTTCAAAAAGCGTTCTTCGGTGGGAGAATTCAACCTCTGCATGCAACCCCCGTTCATGGTTCTCTTATCTTGGGTATATTCTTCAGCCGCCGCATTATGCCGCTATCGAGATGCCAGCCGTTTTTGTCCACCCGCGGCCAGATTTTCGTTCGGCGGCCTACGAGCCACCTTGTTAGCGTTCGTCTACCACGGTCGTGGTATGTCCATGGTGTGTTCATGGTGATGGATTCATTCCGTCAAGAATATGGGAAAACTCTCGTACACAGATGCTAGCAAATAGCGCCGAGTCACCTCCCTATGCAGTTCCTAACTAACAACCAATGACACCTCAACACCTTTTATGGCTCACACTAAAACCTGGCGCCCGTCATCTTCGTGCTCATAGACGGTTCGGCATTTCATAAGCACCGCCATCCCACAGAACACTACACCATCGTCGGCTACACTGCGTGCACCGATGTACTGCTAATAGACTTCGTTAGTCTATGTTGAAGGATGCTTCGGCTTAGCTTTATTCTTGCTTACTGGCCCTTTGCGGAGCGACGGTCACGCGGTTCACACCTAGGTGACATCCCTCTAGTTGTGTTCATACGCGGATATGAAAATGTACATCACCGTCAGCCTCCGGTCACCCGGATGCTATCGTTGCGGTTTTCTCTTCCGAAACATGAATCACATCCGAATCAGATTATCGCTGACAGATAGATCCCTGAGTCTTTGGTGCAGTCACATGGGGTATTGATTGTCATGTGCTGGAACTCAATGTCTAGGGGGAATATGCTTTAAGTACTCAATGGGTGGTTCATGGTTTTGGGGGTTTTCTCTTTCCTTTCATTCTTTAAAGCCTTGTTGAATATTCATCCTTATGGAAGAGTCACCGATGGTTGTCAAGCGAAATTCGATCAATATGCCTATGGAGGGGGGGATCCGACCTTATTCGGTAGCTCGAGGAGCGGATGGTGCCTTGGAGACTTTGTTACAGTCCTCCAAGTCGGAGTTGCCCGCAGAGTTTCTACATTACGTTCAAAGTGTCATTTTTACAAAACCTTCGCTCACCGCGGACACGGTCTGCTTTCCGTGCCCCTTGCTTCAGCAAGAGACTTGTGCAGCACTCAAGGCACTCGAAGGGTGCGCTACAGCTGCTATCGCGAACCTCCGTTGTAGTAAGCCTAGGAGGAATATCGTAGTCAACCTAGAACGGGTGACATGCTTTCTAATGTCCGCCTATATCACAAATATCGATGGCTTGGATAAATTCAATCCAAAAATCCGGCTGCGACTCCCCGGTATGTGTGACTGGATTTAGTAATTTGATATATTATGTTGATCGCTAACTCGATGCCCAGATACCGACCTGCATCATGCCCAGTCAATATTATACCGGCGCCTATCAGCGGGCCTCTATGAGACTCGAGATTCTGGTGCCTTCTATCATATTCACGGATCACTAGAAGCTAGCACGACGCTGAATATGCTAGGTCTTCCCCCTTTCTTTCCCGGATTAACCGACTACCGTCTTTGTATCAATACTATCGAAAGTGCAGTCAAGCAGTTTTCTGTGGCTGAGCTTGAGCAACGGAATCATAAGTTTCGTCAGGCCGGCGTTCCCGCGCTCACGGCCCAGCAATACAAGCAGACTTCCCATGGTCGGGTGATGACTTCTCTTCCCCCATTCACGGTGCAGCAGCTCGATATGTCTACACCACCTATTCCGTTTCCGGATACTGAAGATAGCCCAACTCAGTGTCTACAGGGGATTCGTGTCATCGAACTATGTCGTATCATCGCAGGTCCAACGATTGGTCGGTCACTAGCCGCGCATGGCGCATCCGTCTTAAAGATCACTTCGCCGCAACTGCCAGATGTCCCTATCTTCCAATTAGATGTCAATACAGGTAAACATACGACATCTCTACACCTCAAAGATGCCGCCGATCGCATGATCTTCGAATCACTCCTTGCGACTACCGACGTAATCATCGACGGTTATCGGCCAGGCGCACTAGCACGCCTGGGATACTCACCCGAGATCCTTGCAGCGAAGGCGGCAAAGCGTGGACGCGGCATCGTCTACGTGGCAGAAGACTGTTTTGGAGGTTCTGGCGTACCAGATGCAGAATGGGCCGAACGACCAGGCTGGCAGCAGATCGCCGACTGCGTAACAGGGGTGGCATGGGAGCAAGGCTCGTTCATGGGGCTCGGAGAGCCTGTAGTGCCACCCTTTCCCATGTCCGACTATGGAACCGGCTGTCTCGGGACTATTGCGGCCATGACGGCCCTCTACCGTCGCGCGACTGAGGGCGGCAGCTGGATCAGCCGTACTAGTCTCTCGCAGTACGACATATTCCTATTGTCACTTGGCACGTACCCGGCTGAAGTCCAGGAGCAACTGCGCCAGTGTCACGATGAACAGTTCTTCAAGCTACGTCACAGCGACTCGGTCGATGAAGTTGGCCGGCGCGCCCTTCACAGCATCAAGAGGCTTCATCCCTCGCTGTTTGGAGACGCGACGATGCAGAGCGCGTATAGCGAGGGCTTCGGAGGTGTGGTGGCATGGCCCAGGGAGGCCCTCGAGGTGGAGGGTCTGAAGATCAACCACGTGCGGCCCACGAGGCCAAACGGCTTCGATGCGCCATCTTGGGAAGGCTGGGAGAGGGATGAAGCGTTGTCGAACTGATCCTTGGGATACGTAGCCAGGGTCTAGGGTGTTCCGCTACGTGGGATTAGCCTTTGTGAGACAAGCCCAGGGCTAGGTCACTTGACTCGTGTGGTTCAACGTTCCACGGCAGCAGTTGGTACCTACCTATCTCTCGACACTCTTCTGTACGAGCTAATGGTTGTTGTTACCGGAGCCGCGGGTTGGGTGTAGCGTTTTTGGTGTTACCTCCGTATGGAGTTGGTTAACCTAGGAAGTTTAGGTTTTCTCGTGTAATCGAATCTCTTTGTAATCTAATAATAATAACTACGTGTACTCGGCTATGTTCCTATCCAACCGTTGTTGGTCGCACAAACCTCGTCGCAGAAACATATGCTTTCTTCTGCGGCGAGGGAAATCACATGTACAGTAAAGACAAACAAACCAAAATCGAAACTAACGGGCCCATCCAACTTCGAGTAACAGAAGTATCGAGGATCTACATCGGGCAATGCATCCATTCTGCTTATTCCCTTGAAGCAGCCATGTTCGATAGTAAACGGCGTGACCTTGGATTCGCAACTTTCTCTTCTTTCTACCCCCCGATCCGATAATATTGACTGTGGCAAAAACGAGACGATTACAGGAAAACAAAGACTGGAAGGAAGATAGGGAGGCGCTTCACCTGATTGCTGAACAGAAAGAGAAAAATCGTATTGCCAAGAAAGGGAGGCTCTTGGCTCCTTAGCAACACTTTCCAAAAGTTTGAAAGGGGGTTTTTTCTTCTTCTTTTTCAAAAAAATTTTTTTTTCCAAATATAGTCATTCGGTATACTTGAAATGGTAAATATAGACGTGCTTGCTCATAATAAAACTTTCTCTGTCTCTCCGTGTCTTGTACAGTACAGCCGAGGCACGATACGGACGGATAGAAGATAGGGGAAAGCGCAAGGGTAGCAGCTCCGCAACACCAAACTTCGCTCGCCCCTGTTGAAGCAATAGGTACCTAAGTATTGAGTCCGCGGGAACTCAAGGCATGATCTAATACGAGCACATGTTTCGCTATCCCCGGTTTCGTTTATAAAAAATTGATTTCATGTAGGTTGTTTGGATCTGAAATGCCACCGATTTAGTTCATTTAACTGTTGACTTGACTCCGCCCATTATTATGGCAGTCAGAAGAGAGCGGACTATTCGCCCACCGTACCGATAAGTCATGAGATTCAATTAATTTTTTTACTAAGTTGCGTCTACCGAGCACGCCTATTCCCTCGTCGAAAATGCCCTGCAGGCTTCGTGTCAAGACGCGGTGTTTGATATAGCACGTATGATTAAGATTGAGGATTGATATATAAGGAGGATAGGTCTTTATTATAGCTATTTAGTCGCATTGCTAAGACTACCTCTTAAGAAGTGAGCGATAGACTGGAAGAGCATCTCAGGTTCCTTAATCAACTAACACTAAAATACACCAATCTTCGAGCATGACAGAAAGACGAAATTCGACACAATATCATCTCATGATCTTTATAATGCAACGTAAGTGGCTGATGGACCATAACTATATATTTGGCACCTCTATTAGGATATCGCAATTCACACCAGCGATTTCGGGGAAGCAAGTATTTTCTAAAAGAGGTAAACTTGCTAAAATGGGCTAGGACATTATATAGGAGTACCTATCTAACATAATTCGTTCCCCATCTACTCAGGTTTATAGGCTCTAGCTACCAGTAGGCCAGGCGCTAGGTAACTAAAGTACAGTGAAGATGCTTTATTGGAAATTGTTAGATAGACATTGAACGAACAAACTTGTGTTGTTTTCTTCGATTGCCAGAATTTGTAATCCCTCCAAACACCGTGCTCGTTTCTCGTTTCACATTTCAGTTCCTGGCAGCCTCTGAGGGTTGCCAGGACGGTTAAGATAAACTACACACCGTGCCATGGGCTTGATAATGTAAAGGATGCGGATCAATACAAAGTCTATATATGTTCCCGGGTCCGGCATTACAAGGTATAGTTTACAAGATATCCCTCTACTCAAGCTCACTCATAAGACCAAGCTTCCTGGTTGATCCTCAAGCACGGCCTTCACTTTTTGCAAGAAGGCTTTGGCTCGCTTTTCCTCGGTTTTCGGTACGGTTAGGCTAAATATATTGTTCTTCGTAGATATCCCGGGTTGAAGAGATGGCTTTTTCGGCTTGGAGTTGGCCTTATTAGTCTGGCCTGTGAGAAAGTCGATGACATCTATCTTTGCCTTGGGCTTTGGTGCGACACCAGTGAAGGTCGATGTTGGCAGAGCCGCGATTTGTGGGGTATAATGGCCTTGGGAGCCCTTGGGGCCGACCTTGTCCAGTCCGAGTATTTGGTTGAATAGTTCATCGGCTGTGGGCTTGTAATTGGATGGCAGAGGCAATTCGTTATTGGCAACTTCCGTCGCTCTGGCGATGAATGTCGACAGAGGCAAGAAAGTGTCGAGTTTGTCCTGAATCTTCTTCTGTACTTCAATGACAGCAGCTAGAGAAACAGGCAGCGACACTAGCAATTCTTCCGGTATCGGCGTTTCCGGTGCCTTTGCTACCTTCTTCGGGGCTTCTTTGGGTGCGGCAATTTTGATATTAGAAAGGTCAAGATGTGAGTTGTGCACGAAGCGTGCCTTGATCTCTTCCGGTCTGTTGGGAGACACACTACCCAAGTAGGCAAGGACATCCCCCTTCAGCAGTCGTCCACCAGGACCTGTCGGCGTCATCTCGCTTACTGCCGATTCATCCAATTTGTGCTCCTTGATCAAGTGTTCGACTGACGGGTAGAGAGGATATGTCTGCGGCGGTGCCTTCTGTCCAGGCTTTTTGGGTTGCTTTTGTTCACTGGACTCCTTTTCCGGCGCGATTTGTTGGGACTCCTCCTTCGGTGCCTCCTTCTTGGCTTCTTTCGGTGCGGGCTTTTCGTCGGCAGGAATCGCTAGCTGGCTAATGTCGTCGCCGGGTTCGGCAAGAACACCAATTCGGGTGCCAACTTGGATGCCCTTGCTGCCGTCGCCTTGCACAATCTTCATGAGGATTCCGTCGTCTTGCGCCTCAACGTCCATAGACGCCTTGTCGGTTTCGATCTCGAGCAGGACATCGCCGGCAGAAAACGAGTCGCCCTCCTTGACCTTCCAGTTCGCGATGTTGCCTTCGGTCATGGTTGGCGACAAAGCGGGCATGGTGAAGTTCTGGGCCGCGAGGGAGGCAGCGGATGTACGAAAACCTGGACGAGTCCTTGTAAGCGCAACGATTGCGTAAGATTCCAATTGACGAACGAACCTCGTACTGCAGCATCTTGAGTGACTCGCCGGCTCACTAGCCGTGCGGATAGACGAGTCGCCGTCGCGAAAGATGCCATGGTCGGCCGTGGGGGGTTGGGGGTGAAGGGTGAAGCTCGAGTGAGCTTTTTAATTTTTATGTTCCTGGGCTAGGAGCCACTTCGGAGCTTATGAACCTGGAAGAGCTTGTTGGGGACTTTCCGGTCTCAACCGAATGCGAGACGGGATCGACGGGACGGACATCGGAACTCGCAACAAAGTTTTACCGCCCCCGTATCGATTTTAGACTCGGGCCGGAGTGGGTTAGGTAACTTGCAATGCTTACCTAATTAGAGCTTTTGCTAGTACAGGGTTGAAGGCCCCACTCGAGCTCTAATCCGTCTCGAGATGATTTTTTATGAATTTCCTACCAGCTATCTTAACTTCTGCGGAACTATTGCCATTGCTTACACTGGGTAATAGTAATGCATGCCGCACAGATTCGAACCCGTAAGGCCCAATGACGACTGCAGTAGCAAAATGCCGGGGCTTCACTCACCCTGTTATTTTTCTTCTCCGTAGCACACTGAAGGCATCTTGTGAATTATCGAACAGCACCGTGCTGATCCAAGGACGATGTCTTCAGTCAGCCCGGTCTCGGCTCAACGGCAGATTCTTTACAACGACCACTATCCTGCGTAAAATTCCTGGCACCGCGGCTAAAGCGAAACCTTCGCAGCCCCTCGCCGGCGCTACATCAAGCCAGAACCTGCCCCCCTATCCACCATCCTATGCTCAACAACTGGCACAGAAGCCTTCTGCAACGACCTTATATGAAGCAGCACCTCAAAGGTCCTTCGTATTCTCGAGTTACGCGGCTGCTCTTTTCTGCATGAGTGTTGGTGGGGTCAACAGTTGGATAAACGTATACAATGTCCCAGATGGCCTACCAGGTTGGGTACCTTTTGCGTTCGGTGCCGTGAGTTTCTGTATGGCCGTACCCGCCACGGTATTCGCTCTCAGGCCTGCTGCCGTCGTTCGCTTGATAAGAGTCCTACCAGCACGGCCAACCAAAATGAGCTCGGGAGCAAGCAAAGCCCACTCGGCAGTTCCACCCGTACAATTAGAGATTACCGTTCGACGTCACATACCACTTCCTGGGTTGCCACTAAAGCGCATCAAGGTTGAACCACATGAAGTTGTCATGAAAGCCCGGATGTACAACCCCCAAACTGCCTTATCAGACTATGAGAAGCAACAGGCCAAGAAGGCGGAGGAGAAGCGTAGGAAAGCTGAGCGGGAGTATGAGCTGAATCATCTCATGACAGCACCGTTCAGACATGCTCTATGGGCTATCCGGACCATCTTTGTTGGGCTACGCCGCGGGCTGACGGGAGAGGGGTTTGCACCAATATGGATCAAGGGCACCCAGTACAAACTACCTATTACAGATGGGTACGTATTAGGTGACGGGAGAGCACTAGATAGGATAGTGCGGATCGAAGAAAACACCCATTAGCTCGTTACTAGACAGAACCAAAGCGATAGCTATGGTGTTGTACGATAAAATACACTATCTGCCTTAACACGTCTTAGTAATCGGTATGCAGAGAAGCGCCCAAAATCAACGCCTTGTCAAAGTGATATATCCAACATGGTACAACAGCCGTGGGATAAGCACAAATACTGCTTCACAGCCCTGAAGGACTATGGTATTAGACGACCGAAATGTTATGCGTTTCTAGGCCTTTATTTCAGCCAATCGAACCCCTTCGTCAGGACTAGGAACTTGAGCATGTCTTCTACCCGGTTGCCAATTACAATGGGATAACTACAGATCTCGGGGAATCTCAAGACGAAATTTGGAGCAATGAGGCAGAGGGCTCGTTGATATAATGCTCTATCAATACCTACTCTCAATCTTACATCAAACCTGTGGACAAAAGTCTCCTTTTTGTTGATTTTAGGAAAAATGTGATATGCGCCTTAGCTTAGTGAGGCTTATATTTCAACACTTTTAAACTGCTGTGCTGCTCGTCACTCACTCTAAGACGACAATGAGTATGGGGTGAAAATCCTCGTTCTGTGTATACCCTGCACGGGCACGCAATGTGTGTATGGTTCATTCCTAACCTCCTGAAAAGCCCGAGGAACCCGTAGCAATCGCAAATGCGTTCGAAAAAGCCGGCATAGAGCCGATATACCACATGCGGGAAGTTCGTAAGAACCGCCATCAGACACTATAGATCAAGGTTCTAGATGACATCTTCGAGAGCTAGTGGGATCCTTTCGATCGTGCTAAGTTCAATCAGATACTTGGTGACTACGAGGTACGCGTTACATTCTGCAAGGTCCCCCTTCCCATAAACATCTGAAATCTAAGTAATACCTAGACCCCTATTCATCATGTCCGACAATACCCTATTTTCTCGCCCCCTCCCCTTCACAACTTCAAAAGGCCCTAGCAGACTTACCCAAACGCCATCTTCCCGCGCGAGCTCATCGCCGCGTACGTGAAAAGCCACCGTCATCCTGTCCGTGCAGCCGGAGGACGCCTGGGCCGCGCCGATGAAGGCAACGCTGTGGCACGCGCATAAACACGCCCTGGACCTGTCAACCACGGCGCCGCTCTCGCACAGGTGCCATCGCCACTGCCAGCGCGACGACTTCCCCGCCTATGCCGGCATAACGAACTCGTGTGTGTGGCTGCGTGCGACGCCGGCGCTAGGTTCCTCGAGTATGATCCGGCGAGCGGCTAGGAACTGCTGCGCGAGTCCCTCGACGGAGGGGGGACGCCGGAGGGTTTTTTTTTTTTTTGGGGGGGGGGTTCCAAAGGTGTGACGATTGGGTTATGTACAAGAGGAGGGTTGAGGGGTGGAGGAGGGCGAATGCTGGGGATGCTGAGTAAAGGGGGAGGCGGTTGGGGATGAGGGGTGGAAAGGGGCATTTGCTATACGGATTAAGGAGGAAGTTCGTAAGGGATCAGTTCAGTATTGATATCTATGAGAGGATAAAGTTACTGATTTGTTTCTTAAGTCCGTAAGACTCGACGACATAGGGACTGAGGGGAGTAAGGGCGTGGATATATTCTGAACTGAGTTGATTAGAAACCAAGCCTGTGAGTCTTTAGGCTTTTAGGGGGGGCGTTGGTCGTACAAACAATCACGTGTCTAATTATCTCACTACTAACGAGTCATGGTATAGATAAATTTGGGTATGACATGTTATAAATGCTAAATATCCTCACTACTTTCAAAGATAGATGTCTAAGTATCAAACTAGTTCCCCCGAGAAGTCCGACCGTGCTCCTTTGAGGTAGATCTAGGACGCTCGGCGTAGGAGCCTTCTATAGCGTGTACATCGGGACACTCCCAAAGCATACAATATGCCTAGGGAAAAGAAAGAGGACAGCCCTTAATACTACGTATCGTGGTTCATAGCTCACCCCCTTTTCAAACAGTTCAGACATAGATACCCCTTTCTACCTCTACCATCTTGGTGATGAAGCATATACATATATCCGGGAGACTCTCCTCGGCCACACGAATTGAGGCGTCTATGTCCAAAGAAATAACAAAACGCTTGTTTGCAAATAAGAGGGCCTTCTCTTCCTCCTTTGCGCTGAGTCACGTCTTTGGTCATTGCTTCAAGTCTTGCCCATTCTTAAACCTAGGAGGCTGGTTATAGAGAGCGAGAAGACAAGGAACAGATCATGGGTAAGTAGACGGTTAGGTGTGTAAATCGGCTTCTCCTGAACTTTCCCATGCGAATGAATCAAAGCTCCTCCTCACTCCCGTTCCGCCATCGGCAAGGGGGTTTAAGGGAGAAGATAAGCATATACCCTAACTTGAAAAGCCCCCATCGTTCCGGAAGCTATCTATCGACGAAGTGAAACTAGAGCTAACGCGAACGCGTGCGCGTCTTAGACACGATAAGAAACATACACACACAAAAACGAGGGGAAAAGAAAAGTTCTTCTCCTTTGGTAGTCCTCGCCTCGTGATCGACAGAGAAAAGAAATCAGCAGAAAACATCGCTCGCCTCATCTAGTAGGAAAGCATAGTCGGTGAGCACGTATTTCCACAATTCACAACTATAGTATAACGTTGTATACACCTGTATGTACCATTATTTGGATTAACCGGCCGAGGCCCGCCGTAACCTACTACCTGCCTCTTCCTACCCCTCAATTTCTCTTTTGCTTAACTTATACCACTAAGGTATGGATGGAGACAGCGAAGCATGCGGAGGGGTTTTTTGTTTTTTTTGCCTCACTTTGCAACAAAAGGGTTCTGGGATCCGCGGCCTAACGGGAGAAGCGGTCAACCTTCGAGGATTTTCCTCTTTTTTGTTGTTGTCTCACACCCGGTCGAGCTAAAGCCCGCCTATTTGACTACCATACCTAAACGTGTGGAACTCGTGAGATGAGACAAGACAAAGAAAAGTATACTAGTTAGACGAAGTAAGGGCAAGCTTTCCGGACGAATGTTTTATTTTAACTATCTTCTCTTCTTTCTCTTATCTTCTTTGTTTGTGAGGGTGTGAATGTGTGTTTGTGCACAAGTTTCCCTGGCAAACTAACCTACGTAACTCCTCTTTAGGCTATTCAGATGGTATCCATCTAGTTAAGCCCTCGTTTTCCCGATGGAGACAACCAACAAGGAAGGAAGATGCGGTCTGTCGGCGTCGGAGGTAGGAGGAGCCTCCCGGCTCGCGGAATGGTAGGCAAGGCTTGATAAGATCCAACTTTCATGGTGGTCATGCGACGTTTACTTACATGGCGCCATCACGCTTCGGGCGAGCTACTCCTACTGCAAACAGTAAGCATAAGATCCCACCGGGTTGGTACTGCCCTCGCGATTCGCTGGTGCTAGGGAGAAGATACGCTGCAGGGGTCGACGACGGAGAGAGAGGACGTGGGGTATCGAAGTACGTCATCTTCTCCTTTTAGAGGCGGTATCCTAGATCTCTACTCTATATCCCGATGTGGGATAATGAATGGGGAGTAGGCAGACTATAGCTAGTTGGTGTGGAGACTAGATGAGGGAAAAAAGGTGAAATGAACTAAAGTCGTCCAAAGCCTCGTCGAGGGCTTTGGAATTGGCTTTCATGTCTTTCGGCAGCTAGTCAGCCTCACCTTTTCCCTTGAAGCGCGCTGGTGGATCTAAGCTAGTATGTAGTCTGGCAAGTTCTTATGTTTTAGTTCTAGTATAGATGAACAAGTGTAAGTCATGTTCGTTAGCAATGCGGGAATAGACTTTCGAAGTTGCGGGGGCGGCTTCGAGACCCACAACTATACCTAAACAATACCTCCACTAGAAAGTTCGGTCACATGCTTGAGATGGGGAAACATCGTGAACTACCTACACGTGGTATTGGCATTTATTTCTTGAGTATCATTCCACCAAGAAGAAGAAAAAAACCGAATGACCTTGTCATGCACAATACCTATCATCTTGTGGGGACATTCAACCGGCGACGATAAGTTTCTCCGCATAGACGTTGTGCGACTATAAATCGCATGTTTGGCTTATACAGCAGAAGAGGACACCCTAATGCCGTGAACCGCCAAATTGCATGTAGTAGTTGTTGTCGAGATAACGTGACTGCCAGTAGTTCCCCTCTTAGGGGGTAAGCTATTAATGGCCCACCACAACGGCAAAGGACAGGCATATATGCACAACATCATCGCGTTCCTTGCTGTTGTCGTCGATGGCATTGAAGCTATAAATTAGATGAATTGAACCCCGTTGCTTGAAGAGTGGAGTCGGATCTCGCTTGGTGGCTACATGTAAAACTAAAACTACATGTAGGTACGGATTTTCCCTTGTCGTTGAGTGTGGAGGCACCTGTGTACTTGTACTTGTCTTTTATCCTTATAAATGTCCGTCAGTACAGTTGTTGAAGATTATAGACATCTCACAATACTTATAGGGACTAGCGCTCGAGGGGGGATCGTGTGGTTACTCGAAACGTTTTATTAAGGGAGACTTAATATCGTTTTGGGGAATGGCTGGCCGGGATTGGCCGATCACACAGTCTGGGCGGCTCAGTCGTTCCACTTGCGACGGCATCTTGCAGGTTGATATATGATCTCAGAGAGGTTTTGTATACCTGGCCCACATTTATGGGAAACAGGGTGGACACGAGCCAGCGCGGGGTTGTCTGTGTTTAAAAGAAAATGAATTATTCCGGATGTATTTCGTACCTCATATGGATTTAAATGCTGAGAGCTTGGCCTTCTCGTTAGTTCCTCGTAATAGTCAAGAGCTCATAAAAATATATTCTATAAGACCAAGATAGTGGTATGATAGATCACTAAAGGGTGCATCCCCTCGGTACATATTGCTGTGCATCAAATGAAACTTTAATATTAATATTATCTTCTTTTTGATGAAGTTAACACGAGGCTCTCAACTGCTGTCAGCCGTGCAGCTCGTGGGTGTAGTCGAGTGGCCTGACCGTTTTCCCCACGCGATCGGAATCCAGATCCCTTGTCTGGTCTTTTGTCAAGGGCCGACTAGCCAAGATCGGTTCAATTCGCTATTGGCTGGCCGGTATGTACGTAGGGGTTTTATGTAGTGAGTTTAGCTCAGCAGCTCAGCAGGAGGCCCATCCTGCATCGGCTCTGTCTATCAGTTCACGTCTCACCAATGATAAGTCATCTTGGTCGAGACCACCAGGGAAAATCTCCTGCTCGTGTTACTATCTTGGTCTTCACCGCTAGATATATTCGCAACACGGCGTCATCGAGCTATTCGGAATGTTCCAGCAAGCGCTGCCTCTCTCAATCACACTACATACATGAATGCTTCAGCGTAGCGCGCCGATTGTGAAAGAATTTTTTTTAGCCCCTTGTATATCACGACGGATTATGAGGCGGTGAGAAATCCAAAATCATCAAATCGTTCTGTTCTAGAAGGTATACCTGGTATGTAAGTACCGTGTGTAGTATACGAGGTAAGAAGACGGGAGTAGAGTGAATACATAGTGCGTGGGTAGCAAAGGTGGGGGCGGGGTCCTTTTAGAGGGGTTCTTTATTTTAGCGCGGATCAACGACGTAAAAGTGCAGGTGATTTGTCGTGGTCCGTGACTTACACCAGAGACCAGCATAGAAGCAACCTTCACACGCAACTCATTAATATTCGAAACAGCCGCCGATAGCGCCTGCGTGGCACGGCATTTAACCCTTTTATCTGACGCCGAAGAAATGGAGATAGAAAAGAAAAGAAAAGAAAATCAATGAAGATTATTTCAACTATTTCGATGCCTTGAACCCCGAAGATACATACATAGATATGCACTTATCCTCGGGCTCGTCTTCATGATGCGGCTTGGCTGACGAAGGAGATCTTAGCGGTATTGCGACCGATTATACTTGTGTATTGCCGTAGTCAAACTATTGGACTACATAGTCATAATTGATCCTTTCTTGAACAAATCAGCATCTAATATCAGATACGCTAAGATTACATCACGACATATGAAAGGCTACTTGAAGGAAAGCTGGGAATATCGCCAGAGCTGAAAAGACACGGAATATCCTCATAGTGCGCGGGGGGCAACTATCGTCGCCCTCAGATGCATCTTGTCCGGCAATGAAATAAACGCATCGAGACGGACCGCGTCGAGAAAGAAGATTGCCATTTCGAGCAGTCCGGCACAGATCCGAACCAACCCTTCAAGCCACGAGCCAATAGAAACGGAGGTTGACATGCAGGCGACTTGGTGGGCACTATCTAAATGTTGCTCCTACCACCTTTGGCTGCATAACTCTGAGAGGACTGGGGACAATTAGGAATGCCGTCTTGAAATCTTGGTCTAGCACTTGCATGGCCCACCGCTTTTCTGGCGTCTTCTTTTTTTAACCCGACTACCGGTGCTGGCTGGGGTAAACTCATGCGAGCGAGATGGGATGATTTTCTTCTCCCGCATACAACCTGACTTAGGGCAAGGGTTTTTCCTTATTTGGTTGTAATAGGCCTTGTGGCGCACAATCCCGCCCCTCGAGTTGTCAAACCGGCCGAGGCTTATTAGTGCCATGTTAAGGAGAATAGGGGTCTGAACAGGATCTGGATCTCCCATGATGAAGGACGGCATCTCGTTGACCTAGACTCTTCGGTAGACTCGGATCTAGTGTCGCTGCGTGAATGGTGTTGTGCGCTCGTGGGTAATTGAGTGATTGACATCCTCACCACTATGGCGAGATGAGATCGCAAATGAACGAAGTCATCCGGAAACGGAGCGGTGTGAACAGAGTTGCGACCTCTAATGTCGCTAACCGGGATGATGGACAGGCACCTAGAAGCGGTGTGACCATCACCGAACGGGAGCTGGAGCCATCCAGGTTTGTGACCTAGACAGAGCAAGGCGCTGAGATTGCCGGGACTGGTGTTTGATAGGCCTTGGAGAAACGCAAGCATCTTGGAGGCGTCGGGAATACTTGGTGTTACAGGAACTGCATTAGTAGCGACATTTGTCGTGGTACAGATGTCGAATTCCGTACATGGCCTACCCCTGGATCTTCGAGGGGTCTCGACGATGGGAAAACATGGCGCATATGAAATCTAGTTAATGCGCGACAGAGAGGATCTGTCAATCATTCTCGGGCCTGTCCAGATCTGTTGAGTCATGTCACACCACCAACGGTAGGACGGCACCGCAGGTCGTTACCAAACGCGAACTTGAGACTCATGTTGACGAACATCACTGCCACGCACAGCTTGATGGAATAAGATGGGGTTTGTTTCTAGCGCCGGCCTTCCCATGGAAGCGGAAAGATTGTCGACTTACAACAAAGCTAACTATGCGATAACAAATCATGTCCCGGCGCTGGCTTACCCCCTCTGGTCAACCAAACCTTTATCAGGATATCCTCGACCACTCACAGCCCTCGACAGCAGTTGTCGTTGTCTAGGGATTGCCCGTCTTGCATATTCCGCTATCTGAAACAGAACTCGAAAGAAATAGGATGGCGATAGTGATGGTAATGGTGATGGTGATCTTTGATCAGAGCGGGCTATGTAGTGGGGTTTATGACGAGCGCCGCGCGCCTCGCAAAGGTTGACGAATCAACATGGCATTTGCCATGGAAGTTTTAGTATTTATTCCAATCAGAACTGGGGGACCCTCAGAACTGTGCTGGGTTGCGATAGGTGGGGGTATGACATAATTGCCTCCAAAGTAGAGGGGAACGATTTAAGGGGGTCTTCGCCCTTGATATTCCGGCTCACGATGCAGTCTGACGATATTATCTTCACGATGATTAATAGTAGGAGGGTTATTAGACGCGTCTCCCCCCGATACGAAACGGCACTTGAAGCTTAGTATTTGCATGTTGGCGCGCAGATGAGGTCACCCCGACTGGCCGAGAATTAGGCGTGTGACTATGACTGGCCGCGATGGGTGGGAGGAAGTATAGTCGGAGGGGCGCGGGAACTAATAGGATCAGCGAATAGATGGGACTAACGTCGACTAATAGCCACAAGTATCTCATTGAGACGATGATTGGCAAAACCGGTGAACCAGTTGCATGGGGATTTGCTGTCGCAATCGTATACTGTCGAGGGCAGATAAACGAAGGGATTTACAACGACTTCTTAGCATGTACCACCTACCATCTTCATATGATAATTGATCACTATATTCTAGAATATACTGGGTCTCGAAACGAATTGCATATAACTACATATAGCAGATCACTACCCAAGCAGCAGCTCAGAATTCAGGGTCTAGGGATGCAACGTTGAACGCACAGACATGGAGTCTCTCCAACGATGGTGGAGCAAGACCCTACCGTATGGAAATGCCTATCTCGCCAAACCACGCGAAGGACTTGTACATGGCGAGTTAGGTAGTGTCGCGACGGCTGTGGCAGATCTCGAATCCCTGAAAGCTAGTCGCCAACACAGGCAGGGTAGGAAGGGTTCTCTGCCCCAAGGCGTTGTCGTTGGCGCGGTGCGTGAAATGAGGACGCCACAGTTTTTTAAGGGGAGTAGGCAATTAATGGCAGGCTAACCCCTTAGTTACGACACTGAAGGCATAATGGTGGCGGTTGTAATGTCCGGTTCGGAGGCTAAAACAGGCGGATAGGACGCAGCGGCGCAAATCGCATGGGTTTATTAGAACCCATCCCGGTCCCGAGGGAGAGCAATCAACAAAGCGCCTACAGAATAGCAATAAGTCGCTCGGGTTGAAGTGGTTGGCGACTTCGCAGCTGACTGACATCTAGAGGGTCACGAGGACGTGGAGTTGGAATATTGAGGATTCAAGTGCCATGTGCCTTGGAATGCTTGCTTCTAGTGCAAAGATTCGAGGGCTTGTCGAAGATCATATCTGTCCCATTAGTCTTATCGGCGCAGGCTAGACCCCTTGCATATATCATTTCTAGGTAGACGGGCCCTCTAGATTGTACGTCACTGTGCGTAACTACCACGATGTGCTGATGGATGGTATGATGATGATGGAGAATCTTGTTGATGCCGTCGAAACCAAGAAGCTGTTGGGTATAACGAGTTGGTGGCCTGATGGTAAGTACCTAAGCAGCTAAGGTAATAACTGAGGGCTTGGAGGGGTGCGACAATTCGTAAGAATAAAAGACCCCGAAATTCGATATGACATGGGTTCTTTGAACATCCTTGAAGGCTCCTAACAAGGGCCCCGGACGTTGGAGGCTCGGTTCAGTTGCTGGGCACCAACGTCTCTTGTCCAGGTTCCAAGGTCCTATCATTGGGTAGCAGGATATTGAAGCTGAATGACGGACAGTCTACCCAGACAATGTCTATGTATCATGTAGGTAATCGGTTCGAAGTCGAACTCGATCTGGACCAAGGGCGGCGCTGTCGTTGTTAGATGAGTTCCTTGAGACATAGATAGACATGCGCATATCTTGATGCAAAAAGGCTGCTGCAAGTACTCCTGCAATGCAGTAACAACCATCAAGCAGGCGAGACAAGCCGGTTGCATGATTGGCTACAAGGCGTGGCTGATCAGATCAAGTGGTGACCTATTGGCCGGTCAAGAGGCCCCTTGTCCATCTGACGCTTTGCCGCCAATCTCTTGTGTCTGCCTCCGACTCTTTCTCTCGCGCTGTGTCACTACTTCTGTGGTGTCTCTTGCGTGCTCATCTCAATCTCTCTCGTTCGTGGGTCGAAGAAAAGGAGGCAGAATATGTATATATACCTGTATATTAGGCATATATGGTGCTGCAGGCTGCCAGCCTCATCGATATAAATTAGACATCGAGGTCTTGTTAGGTTAAGTACCTACCTACCTACCTTACCTTGTCTACATGTGAGTACAGGTAGGTAGGTAATGGATGTAGCTGGACACCCTTAGGTTGTTTACACTACAACATTGAACCTACTACAGCGGCGTACGGGGGTTTGGACAGGTAGTGAGTTTGGATGGTGGGGCATTTCGGCCGTCGTAGTCCCTATCAGCTGAGAAAATAGGTTAGGTAAGTGCTAAAAACCCAGGTACGCTAAAAAGCTAACACGGTATAGAAGAATAAAAGAAGTGATCTAAGCCCACCCAAATTAATTTCTGCCATGCGGTTTGGCATTCTTCTCTTTTCCCACTCACAACAATACTTCCTCTCGACTGGTACGGCGCACGTACACAACGCACGCACCTACGCACGCACGGCATCCATCCACACCATCCCTCCAATCCGTTTTTGTAGGATCCATACCCTCTATCGCTCGTCCGGTGCATGTGGACTCTCCCGTACCCACCACCCTCGACCGAACAACCCTGCCCTCTTCCAATCCACACCTCCATCGCGCGCTTGGCATTTTTTGCATGTGGGCCTCGCCAGCACTGGGCTCTTCGACCTTGTCAGTCGGGCAACCCATTGATCAATTTTATTTGGTATAACTCCCTCCTCCCTCTCTTCCGCTTGAATCCTCGACAGCGTTTGACAACCATTCACTGGTCCCTGGGTTCGGTGCAGAAGGTCGACGTTGGAGATAGCCTCATCCCTCGTCTATTTCCCGCCTTCTACGTCGCTCCTTTCCTGCCCCCCACCATCCCGGCATTTTGGTACTTCTATCCTGTGCTTGGGCACACATTCCAGTGATCGACTGCTTGGGGTCATCTAGTAGGGGGAATAGAAGACAGAAGAGAAGAAAAGGGGACAAAAAAAAAGAAACTTGGAAAAAGGTACGTCTCACACCCCAATCCTCATCGCCGCACCGACTACAATTCATTCCCCAGCCTTACAGATATTTTTTTCTCCCTGCCTTGTCCCAATCAAGCCGCTTTGTGCTGTTTGTGGGGGGGGGGGGGGGCGGGGGGGGCGGGGGCGGGGGGCCGCGGGGCGGGGGGGGGGCGGGGGGCC